>ML845821.1:13788-36309 GCA_009831015.1 Picea engelmannii | reverse complement strand
GGTAACCTGGGTTTTTGAAGAGGCTAAAGTATAAAGGTTAAGGTCAAAGTCCCTCCTCACAGGTTACCACCAAGGTCAGATAGTCCGGTTAATCAGCCAATAAAGAAGTGTATGCCCAAATGAAAACACATGCCCGGAACAAGACAATAGCAAAATGATATATGCAGGCTATAACTCAATGGGTTAGTACTTCATGTAGCTATCTGACATCAATATATAAGCAATGTGAAACAACAGATATTAATGAGATCGACGTTTTATCAATATAGCTATGGCAAAGTATCAATTCATCAATAACTATTGAGATGACTTGGTTAACAATGTTTTTAATCAATCATTTACTCAATAAATGCCTTCAATCATCATCTAATTGCTTATCATCAAACTTTTCTGTGTCAAGATGGAATAACCAAGTGTGATGTTAGCTTAGTTAGGGTTGGCTAGTTAGTTAGGGTTTCAAAATTTAAATTTTTGAGAGGTTGTTTGAGCACTATCACTTCAACGTTGTGTGTCTAAGATCAATGCCTAAGGGTAGATGGAGTCAATTAAGGAGAGGACGCAAGGTTGAAGGAATAAAATGCTAAAGATAAGAGGAAAGGGTTCTAGAGTGCTGCAATGGCAGGGCCCTAGAATCAAAACCCTAGGGGAAAGAGGCTCACTCCGGTGTTTCTTAAGCAAGGCCTCGTTCTCTTTTCTCCTTCTTTAGGTCAAACTTGGCAAAATGGCTAGCATGAATGATGAGTTAAAACAAGAGGATGAGGTGAGGGAGAGTGTTGCAATGGCAAGGCTCTTTCACAAAACCCTAGAATATGGACAGCCCTAGGTGTAGATAACCTAGGCATGGGATGTCACCTCCTTCTTAACCTTTAAAAATCAAAGCTAGCTTAAGGGAAGAAGTGAGAAGAGTGTAGAAAAGGCTAGGCTCTTTCTTCCTTCTTCAATGGCTGAATATTTCTCTCTAAGGGGACATGAAACAAGGACCTACTTGTGTGCTTGTCACCTAGGGTTTTTAAATCAACAAATTTATAAGTAAATGCAAGAATATAAGCCTACAACCATTCAATTAAGAAGTTTTGCAAGAAAAACACTTACATATCATGAGGAAAAGCATATGCAAACCCGAGTTGTAAACCTTCCTTCAAGAAAATCCTTCCATCAACAAGTGTGACTCACTTTAAAAGACCAAATACCCAAGTAGGGCGCAAAAATCAGACCTCACAAGTGAGTGAGTTGTGTGTTATTGTTCAAATGAGGGAAAAACATCCTCAATATATGGTGTATCATGACCTATAATTAAAATTAGGTCATTAAAAATACCCGACAAGGCCACAAATCAAAATCATGTTGTTTTCACATTAAATGTTTTCTAAAACCCTAAATGAGAAAAATATGACACGTCAAGCCCTCCTGAGGGAGACGTTAGGCCCTTTTGGGGATAGTCCAGCATCCAGAAGTCAAACATTAGCCCTTCTTGGGCTCCTCCAAGATGCCACACGTGCCAGTCGTCTTGTCAAACTGCCACACACTCAAGGTGATGTCAAGGCCTCCTAGGTGATGTCCTGGTCATCAAAGGGAAATGCTCCATCTGAGAAGGGTCAACCCCCCTGGGATGGACTCATCCAAAGTGTCCTGGATGGAACGTCCTTCTTCTTCTCATGTGCAAGAGCTCAACCAATCATTGTCTTGTCTCTGCCCCTAATGGGGTCCCAGCAACCATCTGATGGGCTCTTCAGCCCCATGGAGGTTCGAGCTAATCATCTCCCCATGTGTACCGGTCCAACTGGTACCTGTTTGTCGGGCATGGTCCTACACATCAAAAAATTCTCCCTCCATGGGCTCATTAGTCACAGGGATCATAGCAATGTCAATCACATTTCATCATTAATTTTATCAAATACATGCATAAAACCCCTGATATATCAATCAATAGCTCAAAGACATTACAATGACCTACAATATTGATGCAGGAGAATATCTCCACGTCGGCCAGCCAACCACGTCAGTGGATTCAAATCATGTGTTCAAGAGAGGCGCAACCCTGATTTAAAATTTGAATGAGTGTAATTTAATGTTTTAGGTCGTTGAGGCGAGAGGCCATGCTTTGCATTGGCGTAGGAGTAGGTAGGCCTTTAATGCTTGAAGGTGCAGATCTAGATCCAGGTGATGGACTAGACAACCCATTCAATGCCATTGAATAGGGTAGGTTAGTTTGGAGGGAAGAGATTGAAGAGCCCCCTCATGTAAAAGATCAATTACGATCTCATTTTAGTAGTAATGAGAGTGGTAATAGAAGCGTTGGTTGAGAGAAGAGAATCTACAAGTAGAGAGCAGAAGGCAAGGAGCCGAGACTCTATTAAAGTCTGAGCTCAGGAACACCTTGTAAAAACAGGCATTTGGCATTTAATACAAACAACAGTTTTTCCTGCATATTTCCTGTGTTGAATGAATGTTTGTGTGTGTTCTATTTATGCTGTGAATGTATGCTGTAGGTTTGCATTTTCATGGATTTGTTTGATTTTCAGGCTTGAGAGGTTCTTTGTGGTTTCATTCCAGGAGGGTGTGATAGAGTACTGTGGTCTCTGAATACTAATGTACAGAAGCACTTCTGAACTCTGCGAATTCAAACAAAGATGTGCCAAGCAGGCACATAAGATGAAATCATCAACTCAGGGGAAGGTCTTTGAGGTTGTTGAATACCTCAGAAGACAAGGTTGTGTATACAAGACACAGTTGCAGATAGAACCTTTGTTGAGGTCTGTAAAGCTCTGCCAGGTGGGCATCGAGCAGGTGTAAAAAGTGCACAGAGGAACTCTGTTATAATTTCAGAAGGAGATAGAAGCTCTGAGGAGTTCTGTACAACTCTGCCAAGAGGGCATTGAGTCAGTGTGCAGACAAGCACAAGAAGAAAGAACTCTTTGAGTTCAGAGGTTGAAAAAGATTCCACTGAAGGATCTTCGCAGGGTTGTTGAACACCCTGAGCACTCAGCAAGAGGTTTCTTGAGTGAAGGATAGCTGGGAGGGCATCCAAGTTCTCCATCTGAAGGAGAAGGAAGAAGGATAAAATCCCTTAGAGGCCTGAGTATCTGAGAAGCTCAGGACGGATAGCACTTGTGCATGCAAAGACTCTGCAGGAGCGCAAAGGTTACAAATCTTCAAGGATTTGAAGAAGAGCTCTGAAGAAGTAGCGTTTTTATACGCGCAGGCGAGGACTTCAGTCGAAGAGCTCGTAGAGAAAAGAAGACAAAGGTCGAAGCCTTTGAGAATTAAGAAATTCTTCTAAGTCTGGGAAGAAAAGCGCGAAGCTCAGGAGGAGCAACAGCTACCGTCGGATCTAGTCAAAAGATTTGGACCATTGTAGTTTTCCTACGTCCAGAAATCAGCAGTAGGAGAGACAGGAAGGACGAATATGGACCATCGGACCTTGATCCAAATACCTGTCAGCCGTTGGATCTGTCAGGAGTTACGCGAGGTTTAATCCAACGTGAATAGGGAAGAGAAAGTCTCGAAAGGCGTCGGCATTTCATCATTTCGGGAGTTTGGAGGTCCTGAGGACAAGAGGTTGTGACACTCCACATCGAAAGTCTCGAAACAACGAATTGAATCTGAGTCATCCGTCTGCGGGAGGACACGTGTCACTGGATCGTCTGTTTCGGAGATTCGAGCACTGGGACTCACAATGGTGAGTATCGCGACTTCGCACCTGGCGAAGTCTCTAAAGGATCACATCCGTCCATTTGTTGGTACACGTGGTGGAGATTGAGGAACTCGTCGGTATTTCAGCTACCGAGGTTTCAAGTTGACAGAGGATTTGTGTCACTGGGGAATCACAAGTAAAGAAATCACGAAGAGAACAGGGATCGTCCATCATAGGAGGACACATGGTAGCAATCCAGGATTTCGGGGAAAATCCCAAAGGGAAAACCAAGTCGGCATATCAGGATTCGTCATTTCGGGAGTCGAGAGGACATGAGGTCGGGCTCTCGCGTCAATAAGTCCCAAAAGAAATAGGACTACAGTTTTATGAGAAGTGGTCACATGGACCAGAGCGTAGACAGGCAGGGCTAAGGCGAGAAAGGCCATTTCGGGAAATCGTCATTTCGGTGTTCGGGAAGTCGAAGGGTCATAGGATTATTTACATCTAGATTCAAGAAGTCCCGAAACCCGAAATTCTATTGGGGAAAATTCACGGTCGTGTATACAGAGGCCGTAAGGGGAAAAGAAGGACCTGTGGATCGGAATTTGAGATTCCAGCAGGGAATCAAAAGAGCTAATTCAGCTCGGGCAAGGGGATTTGAACGATCATGTGAGAAGACTTCGGCCCGAGGGTCAGAAGGGGGTCTGCATCAAATACAAAGCTGAAGAAAAAGACAAAATACCCTATTGGGCCAGCATCCATAAGAAAAGGGAAGTCTCCAGAGGGTACCATCCAAGCCATGTAAAACGAGGTGATGTGGTCAAGTGGATGTTCAGACATACGGGTAGAGTGAAAGACAGGGATGCATGATATTACCTGTGGGTGCTTTTGTAGAAGGCGAGCTGTACCCGTCATGGATGCAATTCTTTCCAAGCCCTTTATTTCCTTTACTCTTTTCTTTGCTTTCTTATTTTTTTATTTCAAGGACCAACTAGAGGACACTGCCTTGGCATGGTGACTAGAGCTGACAGTGTTACCCACAAGCACTTTCACAGAGATGATAAGATTGGCTCGTGATGAGACCCCCTTTCCCTTGGCCAAGCAACCAAAGGTCACTGCCCTAGCGTGATAACCAGATAATGGAAATGTCATACTGCTAGGTACCTATGAACATAATAGGCTGGCTTGTGATGAGACCCCCTATCCTCTTGTCTAGGTCTTGTTTTGTTGTTTTTCTTCAGGTCCCTCTTATTTCTTGCTGAGAGGCTTTTTATTTCCTTCTCGGGGATCCCTGGGTGAGACATCTCTTGGTTTCATTTTTTATGGCTTTTATCTTTTACCAACTACTTTTAGATTCTGGGCCTTTAGCCCCTTCTTCCCACGATATAAGGTGCAACCCCACAAACAAATCATCCTAATGCCCAAACTAGGGGAATGTGATAGATGAGTGGGAGATAATATGTAAAAGTGATGATATGATGGGAGCAGACGATGTCTCTTCAGAAATCCTCCTGGTGGCAAACCAAAACCTATGGGTACATGCTTGGTAGGACACCCCGTCAATCCCCCCAACCATGGTCAAGTGGGTTAATGTAAGATCCAAGAAGTCGTCAGAAATAAAAGGAATTTGATGCATATATCCAAAGGTTATAATGATAAAAAATGACACATACCATGATACTTGGACCAATTACCTCATGGAGCAAGAGTCTTCTCCAATACAAGACCAGGCCGATGGTGATGGATGTTGTTGCTACTGGAAATATGAGTCTGATGAGGGAGAAGAAATATGGGCCCTCTAGAGCCATGCTCAGGTCAATCCTTCTCTCAGTACTCCATGTCTAGGACCTGTGGGCCTCGAGACATGATCTCCTAGTTATCCTTATAAATCGGGGATAACAATTCCCAAATGCATGATGTCCCAATTTTTTTATTAAACTCATCAATATCAATATATTGAAGAAATGAGTCAAAGAGACTGTACACCAATACATGATTCTTCCCCCCCCCATGCAATTTCTCTACTTCAAATGCAAGCTAGTTTCACTACCCAAAAGCAAGAATGCATATATCTTCTTTATTTGATTCTAATTTATAAATAAATAAAATCCAAATCCTTACATGCTCCACTACTTTCAATTAAAATAAGAGTCAGATGCAAATGCAAAAGACATGAAGCAAAGAGGCTACAAACAAAGCATGCACTCAAGGCAGTGAGGTATGAAAGAAAACAAGTAGAAACTTGTTCTAACAAGAACTAAATCAAGGATTTGACAACCAACAAGCATTCAAGGAGTACAAGAAAATGCGAAGAAGAATCCAAGAAAAGACAAGGAGAAAGAGAAATCACTCAAATTGTTGTGACAAACCAAGTAGAAAGAAAGGACAACTTACATTTATGAAAAAATTTCAATCTCTAATCAAGACAATAAGGAGTGATAAGTACCAAATCTCAACCTAAATAACTTCACAAACCAACATACAAAGTTTGGGTAAAGACTTCCACAAAATAGGGGTTCCTTTTCCGTATATCCTTACGAGTCTGAAAAAGAGATAAAAGTCAACTCGGTTACATTCTCATGTTTTTTTTAGCGTGAGAAGGAACTAAGACCATGCTCGTTATTGGTTTCATTTTTACACAATCTTGAAACAAAATTAAACTTATGCTTGTAAATTCCCAACATAATTTCCAAAGGTAGGGGTACCCATGGATGGTTGGTACTCTGCCCCCAGCTTTAAAAGCTAGTGGCATAACTCCAGAATGATAATCAAAGGCTGGAGAAATTGGTTAATCCTCTCAAGGCCTATATAAGGAGGCAGTCTCATGGTGAAAACAAGAGAATAATCAGTGAAAAGTATTGTCATTTTGATTGTGGATCGTTCAAGCAAGGGGTTGGACAAGGAGAGCTTGGTGAGGCTGCTACATCTGCATCTACACTTTGTAAGCACCTTATTTTGTTCTCATCAATACATGTGCTTGGCCTGTTTCCTTCAATATTGTGTACATTTGCATGAGCTTGTCTTTTGGATAAATCTAGCTTTAAACTAATCATGGTAGAATAGGAAGTATGTTTTGTCTTCGCTATTTATTAGATTGCAGGACTCGTTAAAGGACTTGGAGATCAAGATCAACTTGGATTGATCAAGGAAAAACTTCTTAAAAAGGTACTCATACTTTCTTCCTCTTCTCTATTGACTAGCTTAGCTATGTTTAAAGGAAAGTCAGTGTTCAAAGTTAGCACTTTTTTGTCTTGGTCATAGGGGTCTAAGATCCAAGAGGGAATTCACCTGTCTGCAGGGGGATTTTCCTACAATAATCTCAAGGCCCATAGGTCCTAGACATGGAGTACCAAGAGCCATATTGACTTGAGCCTGGCCCTGGAGGGCCCATATTTCATCTTCAATGCCTCCACCTTGTCAGCGGTAGCAACATCCATCCCATCGGCCAGGTCCTGCATCAGCAGTGGGTCTTGCTCCATGAGGTAATGAGTCTGAGTATCATGGTATGTGTCACTTTGATTTTCAAAACATTTGAATGTGTGCATTTAATTATTTTTTCTTCTGCCATGTGCTTGGAATTTATGCCTTTCCACTTATCCACACCAGGGGGGGAATGAAAGGATTCCCTAGCAAGTTGGTTCCCATAGGGTTTGAGTTTCCACTGGGTGAGTTCATGAAAGGTGATCATCCATTCCCACCACACTTATCACTTTTCATATTTTTCCCTCTCATCCATCCATTACATTGGTTCGGGCATTAGGTTTTTGAAGCTAGAAAAGGGTTGTACCTTACCTTTGGGAAGAAGGGGCTAAAGGACTAGAGGGTAAAAGCAACTGGAAAAAGATAAAAATCCAAAAGAACAAAAACTTCATATGCTTCGCCCAGGGATCCCAGAGAAAGCAATAATAGGCTTCTCCTCAAGAAATAGAGGGACCCATAAAACAATAAAATCAAGTCCTAGTTGGAGGATAGGGGGTCTCATCATGAGCCAAACTATTAGGTCCATGGGAATGTAGTGGTATGGCACTACCATTCATCTGGTTACCATGCCAGGGTAGTGGCTCTTGGTGGCATATCCAAGAGAAAGGGGGTCTCATCATGAGCCAAAATTCTCCTCTCTGTGAAATTCTTGTGGGTAACATTGTCATCACTGGTCACCACATAAGGGAAGTGTCCCCTAACTAGTCTCTTGAAATAAAAAGAAATAGGATAAAAAGGTAAAAGGCATTGAATGGGCTTGGAAACATTTTCATCCATGACAAGGTGCATCTCACCCTCTTCAGAGGAACCCACAGGTAAGCCATACATTCCTCTTTCATCACTGCACCCATTGCTCAAACATACGTACACCACCTCATCCAGTTACATGGCCTGGATTTGCATTCGCCTGGAAACATCCCACTTCCAATGAGAATTATCCCAGTAGGACCTCTTGACATCCTCTCCAAACTTGGATTGTAGAATAACATAATGTCTTTGAGCACTTGTCTGGGAAAGGGGGGTTTTATGCACATGTTTAGATAACTTGATTATTAGACGTGATTGACATTGCTATGATCCTGCGAATTATGAGCTCATGGAGGGCGCACTTCTTGTTGTTGTTGCAGGGCCACACCCGAAGGACAGGTACACATGGGGAGTGATCCAGATTTTATGAGAAGAATGAAATGAATACAGATTATTAATAGATTCTTAGCAAAAAATAACAGAGATACAATAAAATTGGTTTTCTATTCAATAATGAAATAAGCTGAAATTGTAAAATGGAGTGGAAACAAGCTTGCTGGAATGGTGGCGGCTTATCTCTGAGAAGAGATGTGATGGTTGCGCTCATTCACAAGAAGAACCTTACAATGAGGCTCTGAAGTCCTTTTTACAATAAAAAAAAATGCCCAAAACCCTAGACATCCAAAAACCTAACCCTAGGAGATGAAGCGCCAAAAGTCATGTGGGCCCCGTTTGGGTAAGTTAGTACATCAACTTCCCGGGGTTGTAACTTTTGCATACGATCTATGTTTTAGGCCTGTGATAGCTCGTTGGAAAGGTATCATCGAAGAGATTCATTTTGGGGGATCAATCATGCCTTTGTACATCATTGAGTATATCAATCCCAAAAAACCTTCATTTAGGCCCTCAAAATGGCCCCGGAAGTTAAAACTGCTAAAAATAGTAAATTGCCAAAATTGTCAGAAAATTGTTTTGAGCCAGTTGGAAAAGGTGGGTGGCCATAGATATCCATATATATCAGGGATATTATTAGTTTAGACCTCCATAGGGATAAAATCCCACCAAGTGGATGGTGAGACCCCAGCCAAAGGCTTGCACCGGAGAGATAGGAGGACGTTCCACCAGAGACAGCCTTGAAGGCCTGGACCCAGGGGGGTATTTCCCTCCCACTATGATGGTGGCCTTGGAAGGCACATGACATCACCTCTATGACCCTTGACGTCACCCAACATTTTATGGACACTTTGGAGGCAGTTGTGTGCCAAGTGGCACATGTGGCTTGATCCAGAGGGCTTGGGAGGCCTAACGTTTTGCTCTTGGAGGCCAACGTTTCACCAGAGACACCTAACGTCACCCTAAAGGGGAATGACATCACCTTTTCTACTTGATTTAGGGTTTAATTTGTCATTTTTATCCAAAAACTAGATATTACATGTAAACTGGCCATGTCGACCTTTTTGACCTAATTTGTAAATTAAAGGTCATTGTAACTATATAAATAAGGGAAAAATATCTCTTGTTTTTCATGATCTTTCACTCACACTTACATGAGGTCTGAAATTTTCATTCTAATTAGGGTTTCTTGGCTGAAATTTAGTGTACACTTCTTGAAGGAGGTTATTTTTGGTGTGTTCTATCATTTTTCTTGGTGGAAGTGTTCAACTAGGCCTATTGTTAGATGATTCTTGGTGAATGTAAGTAAATTTTCTGTAGTTCTTATTCATTGAATGGTTATGGTGTATTTACCTTACATTTATTCTAATATTATGAAATTTCTAGCTTAAAACCCTAGGAGGCTAAAGCACATGTTATTGTTCTTTCCTTAATAACTTTCACCTACTAGATTATGCTAGAAACCTTATTTTCTTGAAGCTTTGTGCTAAGGGTCTTGCCATTGAAACACCATATCATCCTTTGCTTCATCTAGCCATCATATACTTCATCTTTTATCTAAAGAAGGAGGAAAATCGCTAGGGCCTAGGGTTACCTACTTCCTAGCAGCCATTTTTACCCTAAGGTCTAGTGATTGAAGCCTTGGGCTACCAACACTTCAATCATTAACCTTCTTGTCTCTAGCTATGTTATTATCAATTTGTTCCTTCAATATTTCCATTGCTAAAAGAGACTCCATTTACCCTAAAAATCATTGATCTAAGCCTTGCACTTGAGTGATTGATAAAAACTACTCTCAAAACCTTTATCTCAAGCTCTCTACTAACTCTTCCTAACCCTAGAATAGACTAATCTACTTGTTGATGTTACAAAAGTAAGGTACTGCCATATATTGCAGCATTAAAAGCACCTAAAAGCAATAGTAAAGTTGATTTATACACTGCCTAATTTTCTTCTTACAAATGCTAGTACTTTTGTATTAATGAATGATTATTTTGGGTCATTTTGAAGCTCTTTCAAGGCATTTATTGTGAAGCAATCATCTCATAAAAGTTGTTGTTATAAATTTTGTTTGCTTCATCATATATCAACTTTCTGATCAGTGTGACTTGTGAGAGTAGATACTTTATAGACACTTTAAACATTGCCTTCTCAAACCCCCAGTTCATCGGGGATGTCTCCCCTTGGCCATCAACCCTAAATAGAAAGAGGTATCCTGTTGAGGTGATAGTGATAGCATAACCTTCTGTTACGCCAATTTTCCTTCCCTTAACCCTTTCCTTTGGAATAAATACAAATTGAGCGATAACATTTTGGCACTGTTGCCAGAGAACACTGAGTCAATTCTCCTCAAAGATGACACTTTTCGATAAGCCTTTCCTCAAAAGCCTTTACTTTTCAAAGCTTAACTAGCGACTCCACTGAGGGTGATCCCCTCTTTTCCTTTTGATGATCCCTAGAAGGATTGTCTAGTGACTCCACTAATTAAAAATCCAACCATGGATTCTCAATGGGACTCGGGTAATTTTAAACCATTAGACATGAGTAAAATTATGGGTTACCCACGACAAATGCCTCCGAGATATGAAAAATGGCTCCCAAAATTCACTGGTAGTAATGAAGAAAACACTGAGGACCATATGAGTAACTTTTGGGCCTTATTTCAACTCCATCTTATTAGTGATTACGCTGAATATCAGGCAATGAATCTTTTCTCTGCCACTCTTCATGACAACGCTCGGAGATGGTATAATAACCTCCCTAATGCTAGTATTGCATCTATGGATAAATTGGAGGAAGTGTTCCTCCAAATATGGAGTGTTGAGAGAAATCCTAACATATTGCCAATGAGACTTAATTGCCTCACAAAGGCTGAGAATGAAACTCTCCCAGAATTCCACGATGAATTTGAGAGGATAGTACAATAGATCCTAGTGAGCCATCATCCTTCAAGTATTTTCCTTACCTTTCTCTACACCAAGGCATTCTCTAGATGATTGAAATTTTTGCTTGATATAAGGGAGCCAAGAACAATCCAAGAAGCTTTTGACATAGCCACAAAAGTAGAATCCAAAATCCCCTCATCCAAGAAAGAACCATCCGTTGTTTTAGAAGTCAAGATTGGTGAATTTGTCCAAGATCTTTTTCCCACTGCACAAAAATAAGAGGATGAGGTTAGTCACTTTCCTTTCTAGGTTTTTGATGATGCCTTGTTCTGTGATTCAGAAGATGAGGAAGAAAGGAAATCCTTGTATGAGCTAAAGGACAAGGCATTGGTAGTATCTCCTCTATTTGATGAAGTCATACAAATATTCGAAGCTCCTGCACAAGAAGAAGTAAGTACGGTGAGTTGTTTCCCTTTCCAGGATTTTGATGATGCATTATTCTATGATTCGGGAAACAAAGAAGTACATAAGGAGCCCTTGGTTTCCTTAACCCATTCATGTTATGATGAAGAAAAAAACTTGGTTAATAATATTGACGAGTTCATACATGTTGGGAGACGTAAGTGGGACGTAGTTGGTTATGATATGGATCCCACTTACAACATTGAGAAGCATTTCCAAGTATTGCCTTTACAATTATCGTTAATCCTAATATTGACATTGGGAAACAAGGAGACGATATGATTACAAATACTTTATAAACACCTAGGGATGACCTATTTCTTTATTCTTCTGATGATTTTCGGTCATACCTTGAGGATTTTGATGAATACTCCTTTGAGCATTCAGATTTATTCTATGAAGAAAATTTTCAACCATCGTTGTGCTCATATCTTAATAAGAGTGAGGAAGTTTCTTGCCTGATGCAAGATACTTGTGATAATATTTTCCACCTCCCTTTGATTAATTTACCTCGCTATGTCACTGAGGGTATGGTTTGGAAGAATTTCCCTTATCCCAAGTCTTTTGTAGGACAAAGCTTCCTTTTGGAGTTTAGGGGAAAATTGAGTACCTTAAGAAGAAGCTTACTATCGTAGTATTCTAGCTTCCCCTTAATAAATTGTCGGTCACCCTTTAGGTTCTTGATAGTCCCTTCCCAGGCCTCAGATTGTGAAGACGCCCGAGGTAGCCAGCCTTCAGACTCTTTGATTCAGTCTTTTGAAACTTTGGATTTTCACGATCCCTTTATGAGATGGATTGAGAACCTTCCTAAGTGTATGAATTGGCACCATATTTTCCCTCCCACCTGCCTCCATGAGCTATACCTTACGATTTCCAATGATACAATACATTTTCTAACTCATGTTATTTTTGTGCTTAACTTATCACATGATGAAGCACAGAGGCAGGTATTGTGAGACATTGCTATGATGGTTTCACTAGCTATTTGAATACACCTAGCATTCATCCGATAGGTAAGTAGAGGTAAGTAGGTAGGCATTTTCATTCATTGTATATACCATCTTCATTTCATGCTAGAGTAGTTGTATTTCCACTTGTATATATGCTTGTTTACTTTCAGTTTTATTGTACCATATATGAGCCATGGGTGGTATCACCACCCCAAATGATTACTAATGATTTTTTGAGATCAAGTAGGTCACAGTTCATGCCAAAGATGATGAGGTTCTCATGCACTCTATAGTGAGCACATCTCCTTGAGTTGGAGCCAGATGTTATCCCCTAGCCTAGGGATAACTAAGGAGATTATGTCTCGAGGCCCATAGGTCTTATACATGGAGTACCGAGATCCATATTGACTTGAGCCTATCCCTAAAGGGCCCATATATCATCTTCAATGCCTCCACCTTGTCAGTGGCAACAACATGCATCCCATCATCCCAGTCCTTCAACAACAATGGGTCTTTCTCCATGAGGTAATGAGTCCGGGTATCATGGTATGTGTCACTTTGATTCTCAAAACATTTGAATATGTGCATTTAATTCTTTTTTCTTTTGTCGTGTGCTTGGAATTTATGCCTTTCCACTTTTCCACACCTGCGGGGGAATGACAGGATGCCCTAGCAAGTTGGTTCCCATAGGGTTTGAGTTGCCACTGGGTGGGTTCATGAAAGGTCATCGTCCATTCCCACCATACTTATCACTTTTCATCTTTTTCCCTCTCATCCATCCCTTACATTGGTTTGGGCATTGGGTGTTCCAAGATAGCAAAGGGTTGTACCTTACCTTGTGGGAAGAAGGGGCTAAGGGCCCAAAGGGTAAAAGCGACTCGTAAAAGATAAAATCCAAAAGAACAAAAACTTCAAATGCTTCACCCAGGGATCCTCGAGAAAACAATGCTAGGCTTCTCAACAAGAAACAAAGGGACCCATAAAACAATAAAATCAAGACCTAGTTGGAGGATAGGGGGTCTCATCACGAGCCAAACTATTAGGTCCATGGGCATGTAGTAGTATGAAACTACCATTCATCTAGTCACCACGCCAGGGTAGTGGATCTTAGTGGCATAACCAAGAGAAAGGGGGTCCCATCACGATCCAACCTTCTCATCTCTGTGAAATACTTGTGGGTAACATTGTCACCACTGGTTACCATGCCAGGGAAGTGTCCCCTAACTAGTCTCTTGAAAGAAAAAAAATAAGATAAAAAGGTAAAAGGCATTGAATGGGCTTGGAAAAATTTTCATCCATGACAAGGTGCAACTTACCCTCTTTAGAGGAACCCACAAGTAAGCCATACACTCCCCTGCCATCATTGCACCCATTGCTCAAACATCCCTACACCACCTCATCCACTTACATGGCCTGAATTTGTCTTCACCTGGAAAAATCCCACGTACAATGACAATTATCCCAGTAGGACCTCCTGACATCCTCTCCAAACATGGCTTGTAGAATAGCATAACGTCTTTGAGAACTTGTCTAGGAAAGGGGGGTTTTATGCACATTTTAGATAACTTTATTATTAGACGTGATTGACATTGCTATCATCCCTGTGACTTATTAGCCCATGGAGGGTGTAATTTTTGTTTTTGTAGGGCCACACCCGACATAAAGGTACACATGGGGAGATGATTAGTTTGGACCTCCATAGGGATAAAATCCCACCAGATGGATGTTGAGACCCCAGCCAGGGGCATGCACATGTTAGAGGCTTGCATTGGAGAGAGAGGAGGATGTTCCACCAGAGATATCCTGATAGGCCTAGACCCAGGGGAGTCTTTCCCTCCCATTATGATGTTAGTCTTGGAAGGCCCATGATGTCACCTCTGTTACCCTTGAGGTCACCCAACATTTGATGGACACTTTGGAGGAAGTTGTGTGCCAAGTGGCATGTGTGGCTTAATCCAGAGGCCTTGGGAGGCCTAACGTTTTTCTCTTGGAGTCCAACGTTTCACCAGAGAGGCCTAACGTCACCCTAAAGGGGCATGACATCACATTTTCTTCTTTATTTAGGGTTTAATTTGTCATTTTTATGTAAAAATAGGATATTACATGTAAACTGGCCATGTTAGCCTTTTTGACCTAATTTGTAAATTAAAGGTCATTGTAACTATATAAATAAGGGGAAAATATCTCCTATTTTTCATGATATTTCACTCACGCTTAAGTGAGTTTTGAAATTTTCTCCCTAATTAGGGTTTCTTGGCTGAAATTTAGTGCACACTTCTTGAAGGAGGCTATTTTTGGTGTGTTCTACCATTTTTCTTGGTGGAAGTGTTCAACTAGTCCTATTTCTAGATGATTCTTGGTGCATGTAAGTAAATTTTCTGCAATTCTTCTTCATTGAATGGTTATGGTGTATTTACCTTGCATTTATTCTAAGATTATGAAATTGCTAGCTTAAAACCCTAGGAGGCCAAAGCACATGTTATTGTTCTTGCCTTAATAACTTTCACCTACTAGATTATGATAGAAACCCTATTTTCTTGAAGCTTTGTGCTAAGGGCCTTCCAATGCAACACCCTAGCATCCTTTGCTTCATCTAGCTGTCATCTACTTCATCTCTTAGCTAAATAAGGAGGAAAACCGCTAGGGCCTAGGGTTACCTACTTCATAGCGACCATTTCCCCCCTAAGGTCTAGTGATTGAAGCCTTGGGATACCAACAGTTCAATCATTAACCTTCTTGTCTCTAGCTCTCTTATTATCAATTTGTTCCTTCAATATTGCCGCTGCTAAAAGAGACTCCATTTACCCTAAAAAGCATTGATCTAAGCCTTGGACTTGAGTGATTGATACAAACTACTCTCAAAACCTTTACCTTAAGATCTCTACTAACTCTTCCTAACCCTAGAATAGACTAATCTACTAACCTACTTGTTTTTGTTACGAATTAAGCTACAACCATCTATTGCAGCATTAAAAGCACCTAAAAGCAATTGTAAAGTTGATTTATACACTGCCTAATTTGCTTCTGACACATGCTAGTACTTTTGTATTAATGAATGATTATTTTGGGTCATTTTCAAGCTATTTCAAGGCATTTATTGTGAAGCAATCATATCATAAACATTGCTGTTATAAAATTATGTTTTCTTCATCATATATCAACTATCTCTTTTATTGATAAAGTTCATGGTTTTATGAAGTACTAACAACAAGTTGTGCTTGAAAAAGATATATTTTCTTGTTTCTTTGTTCTAGGCATGTACATCTAAGCACTTCATTACTTCATTGGTTAAAACCTTGGGACTTTCTGATCAGTGTGACTTGTGAGAGGGGATACTTTATAGACACTTTAACCTTTTCCTTCTCAAACCCCCAGGTCACCGGGGACGTCTCCCCTGGGCTATCAACCCTAAATAGAAAGAGGTATCATGTTGAGGTGACAATGATAGGATAACCTCTTGTTATGCCAATTTTCCTTCCCTTAACCTTTTCCTTTGGAATAAGTACTGTTAGCGTCGGAAGTCACTCCTGGATTGCTTGCAGGAGCATAGCCCGACACCCATCAGTTTAATGTCACGGTTTGTTTATAAATGGGTGACCAAATGGAGATAAAGACTCGGGGAGATATCACTCTAACTCAGGGACTGGGTCTAGCATGCATGGGACAAAGGAGGTCTTGATCTAACTTCAGCCAGTGAGTTGATTAAAAGGTGAACAGGTGGAAGACATGGTAAGAAAGGTGAGCAAACAACTTTGGGCAATAGGCTTTTGACAGTTCGCAGAAGAAAGACTCTGAATGCAAGATCAGCTTGGTTCAGGGTCTCAAGAAACTGAGAAGGGACTTGATTGGACCCTCCAATTCCAAGTCGCTCAATGCAGGGGAAAATCACAAGAACTGATTAGAAACGACGTAATTGTTACAGTGATCCAACCTTCATCATCCTATAACAGTTACATCTTGACTGGATCCTCCAATTCCGATTTGTTCTAACACAGTGTAACAAAGACGTAAAAGAAACTGGCATTCAAAAGACAAGAAATCTCAAAAGTTCATACATAACCAGAGTATCAGTGCTTCATTAAAGTTTTTAACCGGGAGCTCTGCTCAACCATCGATACTTAAAAAATACAAAAACTGAGTCTATATACTCAGGAAACTTCACCTCACAGAGGCGTGTACAGTCACTCAAAGTCGAGTGTCCCTTCAATCAAACTCGTATTGATGTCTTCTTTTAAGTGCCATCTTAACTAAGCATGGATCTTGTAAGGAGAGTAGTTGAGACATTAAGTGTTGGGCTAGCGTGCGCAGAATTTTCTATTGAGTCGAGGACTCCGGCATGGCTTCTTTGGGAAAATCGATACACAGGACCTCCTCGGGCAGACGACTTGCCAGAACCTCCATTCCCTCACTTAATGAATGAGAGGAAGTCTCAACCACCCGCGCCTGCCGTCATTTACTCCAGGAAAGAAACAGTAAGGAGATCAGATCAGATGGCACCTGGAGGTCGCGATGATACCCTCTGCAACTGAACTCGGCACCTCGGGCCTTCTTTATGCAACCCCTTCCTTTCCCCAAGTGACCATGGGCTATGACCATATGCTTTCAGTGCTCGCGAATATGAAAGGGCTAACCTTTGCTGATTGAAATCGCGATGAGCGATATGTCGAGAAGGCTTAATCTGGCACCGCGTGTCCTTCTAAATCTGATGGTTCTTACTTCTCCTGGCAATGTCGTGGGCCCGGACCCGAGCTTCTCCCGGCACCTCGCACCTCGGAAAATAATGGAGCTGCTTTTTGCGTGTTGGAGTCGCGATAGGTGAAGCGTCGAGATGGCTTTACTCGCGCCAGGTGTCCACTTCAGATGGACGGTTGAGATCTTCTCGGCAAGGCTGTGGGCCCGAGTCCCGGATGCCCTCAGCACTTCGTGACTCGCGAATCCTAACACCAATATTTCGGGACTTCTCGCAGTGAGATCCTGAGGACTTCGTGCCACCTGTATTCCACTTGTCGACTCTGCTATGGCCCACACTATCCTCCAGCTGTCGGGATATCGCTTTCTTGCAACCTCGCGATCCCTGTGGCCAAATCCTTGAGTCTTTTCTCTCGAGGTCCCGATACACGGTCCTGTGTCCAGATCCAATGGTCCTCCTACGATCTGGATCCAATGGTTATCCACCTTCTCACGCCTCGCGACCTTGTGACTTGGAGTATCCAATGCTTGGATGTTGTTGATGACACTTTGCCCGCTCGCTTGACCTGCTACTTGGAAAAACAGGGATTCTCCTGTGCTGCGCTTGATTATTTCGGGCAACTTGCGGACCCGAATTCTCTCGAGCCCATGACAAGAATTATCACTAACATCAGGCTCCATGGGGGATAGAGTCGTCCCTGTGATGCTCTAAGAACTCCTTCCGCAGCTTCAGTGCCTTTCTATTGGGCTATGGAGTTACTTATTAGGCCGAAAACATACACAAAGAAACGAAACAAAGAACTAAAAGACAATATTTACAAACAGAGGAACTATCTAAGGCTCAAATAAAACATTTTTTCAGGAAATACCCATTCACTGGGTTGTTGAAAGCCTCTTCACCCTCCAGATCCTGCAACCCATATGTGTTGTTGGAGAATACCTTAGAGATTTTGAAGGGGCCGATCCAGAGGGTGTCGAACTTGTTGTGTTTGCCTTTATCCTGTCTGGGTGCATCCCACTTAAATGCCAAGTCCCTGATCTCGAAATCCTTCTTCCTGACCTTTCTGTCAAAAGCCTGTTTGATCTTCTGCTGATGACTGTAAGTTGCGTCCCTCACTTGTTCTCTGATCTACTGTGCTTCCACTATCTGATGGATTCTTCTGATCATATGATCTGGTTCTCCCTCGTAGTCTTGAAAGAACTTCGCCACAGGTAAGGTGAGCTGAGTAGGGAAAACCGCCTCTTCTCCATAGACTAGTTAAAACGGTGAAGTGCCCAGAGACTTCTTTGTTGTGACACGATCGGCCCACAGAGCAAATTTCAACTTTGAATCCCAGGCTCTTTGGTTATCCTCTAACAATATTTTGATGATATTTATCAAGCTTTTGTTAAAAGATTCTGCTAAACCATTTCCCTGGGGATAGTAGGGGGTGGAGTGAATTAGCGAGATCTAGAACTGCTCACAGAACTTAATTAGAGGTTCATATTTGAAAGAAGCAGCATTGTCGGTGACGATCCTGCTGGGACAACCAAATCGGGTTATGATATCCTCCAGGAAGCTGATAATTACTTTGTGTGATGCGCTTCTGGTGGGGACAGCTTCTATCCACTTGGTGAAATAATCGGTTACAGTCAGGATCCATCTGTGTTGACCACTTGAGGGAGGATGAATCTCTCCAATGAAGTCCAATCCCCACTGTTGAAAGGGTGTTGAAACCACTACAGGCTTTAATGGCAGAGATTTGAGTTGTTGCTTACCTGAGAACTTCTGGCATTTGATGCAAGCTCTAATTTCTCTGCAGACATCAGGGAATAAAGTGGGCCAGTAATACCCAACTCGAAGGATCTTATGGGCTGTGGTCTTCCAGAAATAATGACCCCCACAAAGGCCACTGTGAAAATAAAAAATAACCTGCTGGGATTCTTGTGGGTCCAGGCACCTTAGAAATACCCCTGAAGGGTCTTTCCAGTACAAGGCTTGGTCAATGAGGAAATATCTAACCGCCTTGAGCTTTAAATCTCTCGCCTTGCTCTTTTCCATTCCATCAGGAGGCCTCAATTCTTACAGAAAATACAAGATATCCTTGTACCAGGAGCATGTTGCTAGAGACAAGGCATCCTGAAAATTCTGGTTGAATGACTCAACTTTCTCATTGATGAAACTAATCCCTAAGGCTTTGCAATTGGATTCATCCAACAACTTAGCCAAACCCTGCCCCTTTATCAACTTGGTGGTCTTGATTTCCAGATCAAACTCTAGGATCTTGGCGATCCACTTACCCCTTCTTTCGTCTATGTCAGGCTGTATCAGAATGTCCTTCACAGAGGCCGAAGGAACGTATGCAGTGACTTTTGAGTGCAATACATAGACTCTGAAAGCTTTGAGAGCTCTCACTAGGGCATAGGCTTGCTTCTCCATGATCTCGTACCAGAGTTATGCATCTCACAATGCCTTGCTATAGAAGGCAATAGGTTGCTCTTTCCCTTGATCATTTTTCTGCAACAAGACTGTTGCTACTGTATCACACGAAGCAAAAGAAAAAATCAGGAAATCTTTAGAATAATCAGGACTAATTAGCACAGGTGCCTCAGTCAACGCCTTCTTTATTTGAACAAAAGATTCCTTGGGTTCAGCAGTCCATTTTATTTCATTTCCCTTCCTGAGAATGGCCATGATGTGTTTCACCAACTCAGCAAAATTTGAGACAAATCTCCTCAGAAAATTTATCTTCCCCAAAAAGGCCTGAACTTCCTTCTTAGATATGGGAAGTGACAAGGTCTGAAGTGCTTCCACCCTGCTAGGGTCAATCCTTACTCCTTCTGCGGACACTATATGGCCCAATAGCTTCCCTTCCTTCATAGCAAACAAAGATTTCTTGGGGTTCATGGATAGGCCAAACCTCCGACACTTCAAGAAAACCCTTTTGAGATGATAGCGGTGCTCCTTGTCTATTTTGGAGAAGACTGTGATATCATCCAGATAGATTACCAAAAACTGATCCTTCTCTCTGATGAACGCTATGTCCATGGCTCGCTGAAATGTTGCTCCTGCATTCATCAATCCGAAAGGCATTTTGGCATACATGAATGTGCCCCAAGGAGTGGTGAAGGTTGTCTTCTCTCTGTCCTCAGGCATGACTGATATTTGATTGTAGCCAGAGAAGCCATAAATCATGGATATTCTAGATGCACCCGTGACCTTCTGCAATATATGTTCCATGTTGGGAAGGGGATAATTGTCCTTCCTGGAACTCCTATTCAAGTTCCTGAAATCAACCCAGAGTCTGATTTCCCTACTTTTCTTCCTTATCAGGACCAAGTTGGACACCCACTCGGAATATCTCAAGGGGACAATGATTTGGGCATCTAGCAGTTTCTTTACTTCTTTCTCCATGATAGGTAGCAACATGGGATTTATCTGCCTCAGCTTCTGGTTGAATGGCTTTGCCTCTTCTTTCAGTGGGATCTTGTGCTCAATGACAGATGTGTCATGCGTCTTAATATCTTCGTAGGTCCATGCGAACACATCAGCAAACTCTCTCAGCAATTTGATATATTCAACCCTCTGCTCCTTGGTCAAACTCCTTGACAGCTTGAAAAACTTAGGCTCCTCTTGTGTGTTGATGTTTCACTCAGTTGTGTCAGCATCATCACCTGAAACTCTCCCCTTTACTGCCACATCATTCCCATCAAACAATCTCTCTAATGGGACCATTCCTCTCGGAATGTGATTGCTAGGCAACTGAATAATGTCATGTTTTGTTATTTTACTCAGCAAGTCACCCCCATCCATCCTTTCTTCAGAGATAGAATCTTGATCAATATGCAGCTCTGAAAACTCCTCGATAGTCTCCAAGAATTTCTTGATCTCAAGATCGTCCTCAAACACCTTCCAATGCTTAACATTATCAGGTATGGAGGGCCTGTATTTTACTTCTACATCATACCTCAGTTTGGGTGGCAAGGGTACTTTGAAAAGGCTTGCAGATGTAGCCAAGGAATCTACCACTGTGTTTTCTTCTCTCGGGATGAAAGAAATGTTAAATGCTGAGAAGAAACTGTCAATTAGATCCCATACCTCATTCCTATAACTCCTGAGTCGGGGATGCTTGGCCTGATAAGCGCTTCTGATCTGCTGGACTACCAACTCGGCATCTCCGAACACTGCTACCTCTTGAATTCCCATTTCCCTTGTGGCTCTTAATCCTAGGATAAGAGCTTCATACTCTGCCACATTGTTGGTAGCTTCGAATTCTAATTTGTATGACAGAGATGTGGTCTCCTAAGCAGGTGACACAAAAACCACTCCAACTCCAGCACCTTCTCTGGAGGAGGCTCCATCAAAGAACATTTTCCATATGGGGGTGATGGAGGAAGGAGGTTTAGGGGAAACAATGGGCTACTTTCTGAGTTTGAGAGGAGGCTCGGGGGCATGGGTGAGTTGTAGTAAACTAGATCCTAAATCAGTGTCCAAGGCAAATATGGGATGATTGGTGGGGTTAGCTTCATCACTGATTATGTAGGCCAGTTGGGCTTCTCGATATAGTCTTCTATGCTCTCCTCCAAACACTGGGATAGTAGCATATGTAAGGTCCATCTACAAGGTTCCCCCCAGTCTTTTAATCCAAGATCTTGATAACAGCATACCAAACTTGGGGGGGACATCAGCCACTACAATATTCATGACCACACTTTTCATGGGCAATTGAAACAAGGTTACAACCAGGTCTTTAATAACTCCAAGACACTAAACTCTCCTGGAGTCAAAAGAATAGAGGTCATGATAAGATCGGGTGACTTCTAGTCCTAACTCTTCCATAACAGTTTTGGGCATGAGGTTGTGAGAAGCCCTTGAATCCATCAAGCAGTTGTGCAGCACTTTATCATGTATGTTCAGGGATGTGTAGAAGGGAGGGGATGAATCATCTCTGTCTTCTACCATGGGACCTAGGACAACTACTGGCTTTTCATCTTGGAGGTTTATGGAGTCTGTGGGAAGGCATGAGGATTTAGACTGTAAAAGCTCAGAGAAGCATTTTTTAAATTCTCCATGTTTAATTAGCTCAGTGAGGGGCACAGGGATTCTGATCTTTTGAATCTCATGCTCAAAATTGAAATAAGATGTAAGCTTTGGAATCTCTCTTATTTCAGGGGCATGATTGTGAACAATGGGAGAGAGAGGTTGAGCCTTCTTACCTATGTGACCATCTGCTACTTCGTTAGCAGGCTACTCTGGAATATCAGGTCCTCTTGTCTTCTTGTCGGACCTCAGGTTGTACCT
>ML845820.1:10583-36309 GCA_009831015.1 Picea engelmannii | reverse complement strand
AATGCGTGGTTGTAGCTAAATTGCAAACATTAAGAAGAAATTTTGAAAATACCAATATGCAAAGCAATGAATCCATTCATGCTTACATCACAAAAATACAAGATCTTGTTAATCAGATGAGCTCATTAGGTGAAGAGGTTCCAGAAATAATACTAATTGAGAATATCTTAAGAAGTGTTCTACCCAAGTTTTAGATGGTTGCCACCAGTATTATGGTCTCCAAATATTTAAACACAATGAAGATTGATGAATTGAGTGGATTTTTGCTAACCGTTGAAGAAAATCAATCAACTAAATAAGTGGAACATGATTTTTCTACAAGGCACAAAGGAAGATGAAGAAGCAAAGGTCAATATCAGAGTTAGAATCAGAATATGCAACCACAACAAATGACACATAATTATCAAGGAAATGCATCCACCTCAAGAGGAAGAGGAAGAGGAAGAGGAATAAGTCCAAGTTAGTTCAAAGGAAGAAACATAGAAGGATATCAAGGAAGAGAAAGAGATGGATCTCGAGAAAGACAAGACCCACAATGATAATTTTGTCATAAATTTTGTCATCTTGAAAAAAATTGTTATGCAAGATTGCGAGATATGGAGCATAAAGGTGCCAATATGGTTGTTGAAGAAACGATGAATGAGAATTTATTCATCTCAAGTTTTATGGCACATAATGAAGAAAGTGAAGCTTGGTATATTGATTTGGGATGTTCAACTCATATGACATCTCATGAGGAGTTGTTTAATAGAATAAATGACAATTATTTTGGTGAAGTTATATTTGGTGATGATAGAGTTTATGAAGTTAAAGGAAAATGAACAGTTGCAATATCAATGTTGAATGGAAAGAAGAAGTTTATTGATGACACATTGTTGCCACCAACATTGAAGAAGAACCTATTTTCTATATGTCAAATGAATCAAAACTACAAGTGAGTGTTTGATAACAAAGAGTGCATAATCATGGATAAGTTTATTCAAAATGCAGTTGTAGCAAGAGGAGAAATGACTAAAGATAGAATCTTCAAAATTTCTTTTGATTCAAGTAACTCACACAATCTGACTGTTACAAAAGAAATGAATAACATGCTTTTCCATTTAAGGATGGGACATTTGAATTTTCAGAGTTTGGTGTTGTTAAGAAAGAAGAGCATGGTGAATGGTCTTCCTTATATCAAGAACAAGGATGAAGTATGTGAAGGGTGTATTTTTGGGAAACAACGCAGGGAAAGTTCATCAAATAGAACGTGGAAGGCTATAGAGCGTCTAACACTTGTACATTCAGATTTTTCTGGTCCAATGGAGACCGTGTCTTTAGGATATGAATGCTATTTTCTCACTTTCATTGATGATTATTTTTTACAGGAGAAGTCTGAAGTCTTTTATCATTTCCTTGAGTTTAAGGCTTTGGTTGAAAAGTAAAGTGGTTTGAAAATTATCACCCTATGTACAGATAATGGGGAAGAATATAGGTCACATGAATTTTTGAATTATTGCAGGAAGCATGGAATAAAGTGAGATTTTACCAACTCTTACACCCCTCAACAGAATGGAGTTGTGGAAAGGAAAAATAGGGAAATAGTTGAAATGGCTTGGAGCACGTTGAAAACTAAGTCTCTCGGAAATGAATTTTGGGGCTAAGCAGTGCACACAACAATTTACACTCTCAATAGATGTCCTACAAGAGAAGTATTGAATTTGACTTCAGAAGAAGCTTGGTAAGGATATAAACCAAGTGTTGCACATATGAAAGTTTTTGGTTGCACTGCATATGCACATGTTCCTAAGGAAAAGAGGAGCAAATTGGATGATAAAAGTGTTAAGTGCATTTTCATTGGTTATAATATTGAAACAAGAAGTTACAGGATGTTTGATCCTCAAGCAAAGAAAGTGATAATAATCAAAGATGTTTTTTTTTATGAGCAAAGACATTTTCATCCAGACAATGTACAAATTGAATTAAGAAAATATGTAGTGGATATTGGTGATGCATCAAATTCTAAGTCAACAAAGACAAATTAAGTCAAGAAGAATCCTAAGTGGATTGAGAGGGGTCATTCATAAAGAAATATCTTGGATATACATTTTGAAAGAAGACTTACTAGATTCCAAAGTAGTCTTGTGAATTATGCACTTATGACATGCAAGTAATGAAGATGGATGAAACACAAAATTATGTAGAAGCATAAAGAAAGAAAGAATGAAATGAAGTTATGGAAGAGGAATTGAATTTTTTAGTGAGGAATAATATTGGGGACTTGGTCAGTTTACCAAAAGAAAAATATGTAATTGGTACTAAACGGGTTCATAAAACTAAGTATAAATTAGATGGGAAAATTGATAAGTATAAGGCCCATTTAGTTGAAAAAGGCTATGCACATGGGGAAGGAATTGATTATACTGAGAAATTTTCTCCAGTTGCAAAGTTGGATACAATTAGGATGGTACTTGCATTTGCTACATATATAAATGGAAAATTTATCAGATGGATGTTAAATCAAATTTCTTGAATGGTTATGTTGATAAAGAAATTTATGTAGAGCAGTGAGAAGGTTTTGAAGTTCCAGGTAAAGAAGATTTTGTTTACAAGTTGAAGAAGGCCTTGTATGGTCTCAAACAAACACCAAGAGCATGGTATTCTAGAATTGATAAATATTTTAAGGATAATGGATTAGTTAAAGTTTATTTGAGCCCAATATCTATATTTTTCAATCAATATAGGACATTCTGACAATTGCATTATATGTCGATGATTTGATCTACATAGGGAACAATGTTGAACTATTTCAAAAGTTTAAGTCACATATGATTGATGAGTTTGAGATGACAGATCTTGGTGGGTTGAATTATTTCTTGGGTATTGAATTCTGTCGGAAGGAATATGGTATTTTCATGTCACAAGACAAGTATACTTGGGATATTCTAAAGAATTTAAGAATGTTGAGTTGCAAGCCAACGACAACTCCTTTGGAAGTTGGATTGAAGTTATATGGACATGATGACTCCAAATCAATTGATGTTACTTTGTGTCATCAATTGGTTGGAAGTTTGATCTAATTAACTACAACTCGACCAGATATATCTTTTGCAGTCAACATGGTATCAAGATTTATGACAGAACCCAAGGAATCACACTAGAAAGCAACTAAGAGGACTTTGAGATATCTATGTGGTACAATTGGATATGGTTTAGTATATAGGTCTACAAAACATTTCAAACTAATTGGTTATACAAATTTAGATTGGGCAGGTTTCATGGATGACATGAAATAAACTTCAGGGTATTCATTTAGCATGGGTTCAACAACACTTGCTTGGAGTATTAAAAAACATCCTATAGTTTCTCTATCCACAACATAAGCAAATTATAAAGCAACAATGACAACATCATGTGACGTAGTGTGGTTAAGAAGAATTTTGGAGGATCTACATGAGCAGCAGGAACAACCCACTCAATTGATATGTGATAATCAAAGTGCCATTCAAATGACCAAGAATCCATATTTTCACAAGAAAAACAATCATATTGATATTCAATATCATTTTGTTCGAGATTTGATTCAATAGGGTGTGATCGAGATCATGTATTGTAGAACAAAAGATCAAGTAGAAGATATTTTCACCAAAGCACTATCAAAGGAAAAGTTCTACAAATTCACAGATGATCTTGGAATATTTCCAAATGATCATTATGGGGGAGAAATGTTGGAATAGTAATGTATTTAGAAATATTCTAGATTAATTGGTGTTAGTTGTTATATCTCGAAGGTCTAATTAGAGCTAGAGAAATATGCTTGAGAGATTTGTGGAGAGATTATTGAGTGAAGTAAGGAGTAATTGTTGAGAGATTATAGGAGATGGTTGACTCCCGAGACATCTCCTCTCATGCATAAATATATTCTTTGGTAATGAATAAGTTTGAGCTGCCGTGCACATTACTGTTAAATTTAATTGTTACATTAATTTGTTGGTGTATTTTCTTCACTCAGTGATTTCTGAAGTATTTCCAGTTTTTGTTTCATCCTCTTATCAGTCAACAGGGTTGGCCAATCATAATTTTTTTCAATTTGTTGGGATTTCTTCAAATATTTTTCACATGATTGAATATCATGCATTATTAGTGGTCCTCATATCTTTTTAAGTAACCTTGCAAAATACCATTGAACTAGCGGATTTGCATCTATTATATTGGGTATTTGACTTAGTAGTTCTTTGAAACTTTTGTCATAATCTCTCATATATTCACTTGGTCTTTGCCTGATCTCTTTATGTTTCTAGGTTTTTAGATGCTTGATATCTTGAGTATTGAAGAAAGACAAGAAATTATTCTTAATTTCACCTTTGGTTATTATTTGATTTTTAGTGAAATTCATGAACCAAGTGAGATCTCTATTTCTTAGGGCTCAACAAATTGTTCCATTTGTTTGTCTTCATCTATAATGTCCACTGCATCATCGAATTTCTTGCACATAAACCAATGTCTCTTGGGATCTTCATCCTCTTCATAGATTGGAATGTGATTGTGACTCGTTTTATTTATAGTTTGGAAGATTGACTTAGGAGGATTCCGAATTGGTTGTGTTATTGGATTGACTAGAACAATCGACTAGATTTCTTCTTGTACTTTTGGTCAAGATTGTATTTCGAATGGAATAATTGATGGCTTAGGGTCCATCAAAGACGTTTCAAAATGATTATTTACCTCAATCACTTCTTTTGATGGGGATATCTAATCCATTTGGAACCCCTTATCTATATATTCGGTAAATCATTGTTCTTCTAGATGCATAAATTCATCATGACTATCAGTCAAGTGCACTTCTTCTTCTTTAGATGTTAAATTTGGCAGGGAGGTGCGTCTATGAGATCCTTGATGTGTAGGAGTATGATTTCATAATTTTGTTTGCTTACCCAACTTTATTCAATCTTGAGCATCTCAATCAATAATATATCTCTCATATTTCATTTGTCATTCATTCGATACCACATCGAAGAGGGTTCAGGGTCAATATGAAATAATTGATGGAGGAATTCTCTTATTCGGGGACTTATCACTTCTGGGATTGGAGATCGACGTAATGTAGGGCCTGCGTCATCCACTTCCATGCTCTCAACAATTTATTCCAGTTTTGGGGCACCAAAGCCAGACTCTACCAATTACAAGTCTTCACTCCACTTAGGAATTGTTGGGGCTGGTCCTTTTTCCGCATCTGGTTAGTCGACGCCATACTCAGATAGGTCCAACAAACTAGCAATTTACCGGTCCTGAGGGTTTTTATGATTCAACTAATAGGGATCCCTCACATTACACATCTCTTCTATTTTTATTTGCCTTTTGTCCCTTTATATATTTTGAATGTGGACTAAAGGTTTACACGATTGCATTCTTCTTGTAGTTCTTTTCTTTGTTTCTTTGTCCAATGTATATTCTCTCTTCTTTCGATTGACTTCCTCCTTCTTACTGGAATACTTTCTCTTTGGTGTAGGTCAATCAAGTATTACTCCAACTAAGGCATATCACAAATAAATACACCTCCATAGTTGATCTTGACTTACTGTAGGTTTATGATGGTGCAGGTGCTAGCCATGTTTATTTCTTCAAAAATAATTCCCAAGTTTCTTCTGTATATTTACAGTTGGCTTCAAGAAATTCTTCCTAATCTTGTTGTCTTTGTCTCCAATTGATATTTATAGGTGTGGCTAGAGTAGGCCGATAATACATAATATGACTAACTCCTTTGTTAAGGAGAAATCTATGTTAAAAAGTAGGTACGGTACAAAAAAATGTGTCATGAAAATCATTGTAAAACCTTTGTTTGATGTTATCGAAAGAAGTTCATTCTTCAATTTCCTATTCTTCGCAAAATTTGTTTGCAATGTTTTCAAACCACTTGTACGAATTTGTTTAGCCCCCATTGATTATTTTTTACATCAATTGTTCATCGTCGGTGAGATTATTCATATGCAAGTTTGCCGATGTATTTTTTGATTTCTTTGGGGATCATGTCAAATAATTTTATTTTTTTTTCGAAGAAGAATTGGGCTTTTAATTTTGCGAATGTGAGTTGATTTCTTTTAGTGTAGTTGATATTTCTCTCACCACTCAAGGATCTCTTCCAAAGTCAACATCTATGTGTGCATAATCTTATTGAATTGTCTTGAATCTAGTACTATCGATAACATGACCAATGTTGTACTCTAGGGGATTGTGCAGAGAGGTTACCGGTTGTACTTCACATATTATGTAAGGATTATATAGATACACACATAGAAGAGAGAAGGAAGAGAAAGTAATGGAGAGGCCAACTACTAGTATTCTTTATTATATTAAGATAGAACAAATACCACCATTTTCTTATAGTCATGATCCCATATTTATACTTTGAGTTAGTTATTAGGCAGTTACAATTGTTTAACAACCTTGGTCGGTTGACTCAACCCAGTGGTCTATTTACTTACAATTCAACTTGAAATTTCCGGTCGACTGATGCTTGGTTGATTAATGGTTCTAGTTAATAGAGTCGACTAATCCTTCCAACAATAGGAATTCTGATCATGTGAAAGATACTAGAAAGATGTGTTATGATTACCTCAATACCACATATTATGTCTTATGTAGAATGTAGGTGTGGGATTACGTAGAAAGAGGGTACGAGAAGCAAGGGTATCAAACATAATGCAGGATGCAGGGAGAATGATGTATGTGGGAGGAAACGCCAGGTGTCATATTTCCACATGGGACACAAGGGAATCAAACAATAATCTAAGCATGGGAATGTGGGTGTGGAATTCGTAGTAACTAATGTGGAATGCATGTTATGGGAGAATTGGGACTAGAATAGGCCCGCATGAAATGCAGGATGCTGGTGCAGGTGGTTGAGACTTTTGACAAGGGATTTTCCCCCACATCTACTTGGATAAGGTGTTTTATAAAAGGGGTTTGCATAGGAAATACATGCTTAGGTAGAAGAAGGAAAAATATATCAACAATCCTATGTGACCATACTTGAGTGCTACAATTGGGAGAGTTTTGAAGAATAGATTATAAACCCTTGATCTACAATGTTGAATCGTGGCCTTCTGCTTGAAAATTTTGTTTAAACGTCAAATGGAGTATTAATTAAAGTTTTGAAACCACACAGGGAAAGTTCTTTACTATCACCATGCCCTTGACTTCCATTTAGATCCTAAATTCTCTACTTAGTCAGGCTTGCACTGTGCAGGACATTTGTGACCATGCAGTTTTTTATAGTAAACTGGAGCTGCACCACATCTCTGGCTATCATAGCAACGAGAGATTCATGCAAACATGAACAACTCTTTTATACCGACACAGGTTGTGGGCATTGCATTTGAAATGACAACTCATGCAAAAGAAAACATCAACTCTTTCTTCTAGATGGTGATGGCTCTAGTGACCCTCTTTATAGAACACAACAACGTTGTCTCTTGAGAACGTTTTTAGTGAATTCATTAACTCACCTCTTCCATGATCACAACCATCACTCAGATACCAAATGTCGATTTCAAAAGCAACATGAAACAAAAAATACACACATTGATTTTGTACATAATAACAACAATATCCATCAAGATCACATTGTATTAATGTACAAATTATTTACATCCCTCTCTCTTACATCAATACAACATGAGGCCTCATTATATACCATTGAGGTGCCCTTCCAATATAGATAATTTGTACAACCATCTCCATAACCATCGCCACAATATCTGGATGGATATATCCATAAATCTCTATGTGATCTCCATCCCTAACTTCACTCATTGTCCTCATCTTTCATCATCGAGGGACTTCTAGAATAAGTCTACTTTCATGAATAATAATTTCATCATATCATAAGTATGAATTATTCCTTCATCTTCTGTGGATGTTTCCCCACCCCGGGGTTTTACCACATAAATCTCTTGTTTCCTCTGTCTTTTGTTTGATATACTTTTGTTAATCTGATGTTTTCCATAAGAGTTTAAATAGATTAGATCTATGGTTACATGTTTATGCATATGTTCCTAGTTTTTCGACAAGGGGCGAAGAATCGAAACAATATGTTATAATTTATGCATAGTCATACCACATTAATAAAAAGATAAAATAAATCATTTTTTAAAGAAGTTATCGATTGAATCTAGAATGTATTCCTTCTTTCTTGAATAACACCAAAAAAGACAAACAATTTAGATGGACCTATGCAATCTTGTAGTTGATTAATGGTGCAATTTTGTGTTGCTTCATCAAGAAACCACCTCTCAATGCTTGTTGAGAAACTCTAATAACCTTTTCATTCTCATGAAATTTGTCCTTAACATAAAAAGAGTGTGAAAACCACCTAATAACATGTAACGGGAAATGTAACTATTTTTCCCATTTTTTATTACTAATTCCGTATTTATCTTTTTCATCCCATATCCTTGTTTGATGAACTCCTTAACCATATCCAATATCCATTGCCTTTTATATATATATATAGTTTGTCACCATCAACAATTATAAAAAGTTGAATTGTTAAAAAATTAAAATAAAAAATTAAAATAAAAAATTATATAAATATAAAAGTATAATGAAATGAAATTAATATTAATAAATGTTTGGAATTACAAATTTAAATTACTAAACATTCTGAGGAGAGGATTTATCAAATTTTTTTTCTCGACATCATTCTAAAACCCATAATTAAATACAAGTTCATTAATCCCATGCGTTACCGGTTTTATAATATTATCATGCCAACCACTCTCCTCCCACAAATATATTCCAAATTAATCTTTCGAGAAAACAAACATAGCAAAAGTGATAAAGTTCATTGCAATACGATGATTGCTGTACAAACTAACTCATTGCCTTCAATATATTTTCTCATAAACTTGAGGAGAGAAGTGTGATTCTAGATGTATTCAATTATGTTTTGGGATTTAATTACAATTTATTTTATTTAATTATTTTTTTCAATATTTTTTTAGTATTAAATTTAAATAGTTTGCAAATACAAAAAAAATATAAAAAATGGAGGGGTAATTTTACATAATTTTTTTTATGAGCAATTATGTAATTTGTTGCATTCTTAGTAATAATTTGGGTTTGTGGGCGACCTTAACTTTGGCTTCCTTTTGGGCAATAGACAAAATCCAAATCTTGGGGGACTCGAAAGTCATTATTGATTGGATGAACAACAAGAGCAATTTACAGGTGGTGAATTTAGATGGCTGGAAATCAAAGATTAAGAAACTCTCTCTTCATTTTAAGGATCTTAATTTTCAACATATTTACCAGGAGCATAATAAAGAGGCGGACGCTCTGTCAAAGCGGGCTTTAAAGGAGCCAAAAGCCAGGCTGTCAATCTATCACTGGGAAAATGGGAAAGAAAGCTTGCATACCCATCTAAATTTATTTGAAAACTGAGTTTTTTGAATGACTCAGTAAGAATGTAGATGATCCGAAACTTGCTGATTTTTTCTTTATTCCTCACAACATCATTCCCTCAGCATTTCAGTTTGAATTAGTGTTTTCTGCTGTTGTGTAATCAGCATCATAGTGAGCAGAATTTTCTGTTTGTTTCAAGTAGTCATTCGCTGCCATCTATCTGTTTTGTTTTCTGGACAGAAACTGGTTGTGTAAATCACTTTATATTTTATATAAGATGGAGAAAATTTTCTTCGGGAATTTTTTTTTTGTAAAATAGTTTACTCACCTCTTCTCCACACATATGGAAGTTTTGTGGGCGGTCGAGCTGATCGCCTTCTCTACGCCATGTAGACATTTCCAGAGAGAACACCCTAGCCGACCATGGCGCCTATACCTACGTCAACTAAGTTCACCGACTCCATGTCTGTTGTTGCCATGTAAAGAAGTGTGTCAATTTCCTAAGCCTCTCGTAACTGGTCGGAACTTTGATTTACACGGGGGACCAAAGCTGCACCAGAATCATGGTTATTGATGGAGTGGTTTAGATTGCATTCTCCATGATAGTTTGATTTATTGATACCTATTTATTGGTTGGGTCATGGTAATGTATGGTTTTATTGGTTGTGTAAATTTTAACCTAAACATTAGTGGATTGTCGATGAAACTTTTATTTCATTAAATTTGATTGTTGATGAAACTTTTATTTCATTAAATTTGATTGTCGATGAAACTTTTATTTCATTATATTTGGATTAATTTTAGTTTATATATATTTTTAAGACTTTTAAAGTTGGTTATACATTGTTTATAAGTTTTAATAAATTAATTATTACCTTCCTCTGGATTTGAATTTGTGATTTCTTTGGAGGAAACACATGTTCTTAACCATTAGACCCACTCAAGCTGTATATATATGAATTTCCAACACTAACATAACTCTTTCTTGGTATGGTGTCACAATAATCTTGTATTAGTATGACTTTAAATTGTTCAATTTTCAATCCAATTTTGTAAAATAAAAATGGAAAAAACTCATTCACAATTTTTAAGTTGCACACATATTCATGTAAACTAACCTAAAAAATACTAAAGCATTGTTCTAAGAATTCTCTAAACCTTAAGAACATAAAATAATTTTTTGTACTTGTATCAATGTCTATATTTCTTAGCAATGATTTGTTTTGTAATGGTCTTTTATGAATTTCATCTAACAAAACTTCATTCATATAGAATATAATCAATCATTTACTTAATAATTTTGTATCTGCAAGCAAATAAATACAACACAATTTAATATATATATACACACAAAGATACCTAAGTAATAGTAAAAGTAATAATAATGAGTAAGTGATATTAATTAGGTTAAGTATAAAATATACTAAGTATTAAAGATACCACATAATTAATAAGTAAATAATGAAACTATTTAGTAATAAGTAAGGTTGGTTAGTTAATATTAAGTAATAGTAATTAAAAATAAGTAAGTGGTATATATATATACACACACAACCTGAGTGGGCCTAATGGTTAAGAATATGTGTTTCCTCTCAAGAGGTCACAAGTTCAAATCCATAGGGAAGTAGGGTATGTAGGGTATGTATACCTCTGTAGACTTTACCCGTTAAATAGAACGAGTTTTCTATGTTTAAATTAAAATTTTACAATTAAATTAATTTGAAATGATGTTGAAATTTAATGTTCATCTTAAATATTTTCAATTTTTTTTTATAATGGTAAATATTTTAATGCAATTTTAATATTTTTAATACTTCTCAACTTACATTTATATAAATTAATAATTATTTAATTTTAGTTTCAAATTTTTTTATAATGGTAAATTTTTTAAGTAAAAAATTAATAATTATTTTTAAAAATCTAAAAGAATAGAATGAAGAAATCAACAATACTATTTCAATAGAAATACAATTAAAAAGAAAAACAAGATACACTATAGACTAAAAATTAATATTAGAATTTTAATATAAATTCTATATTACATATAACTAATTACTCATCCTAGAGTATTTCTCCCTTTTCTCCTTGTACTTATAGATTCAATAGACAATTTTCCCTTTTCCCTTTTATCCTTTATCTTAACCATACCCATTTATCACTCAATTAAATATGAGTTCTTAGGATCATAGGCTAACTAGTTCTTCCAACTCTTATATTGGTATCCACCTCCCGGATAAAAGAAAATTTAGTTTTATCAATACATATGATCCGTGCACGGGGCACAGGTGTTTCTGGGAACATGTGGAAGCTAATGGACTATTAGCACTTAATAATCTCATCCTCGCGGGTGATTTAAACTTTGTTGATAGTATTGAAGAAGTGTGGGGAGATGTTGCTTTACCCAATCCGTTAGCAGTTTTTTTGAAAAATCTTTTCTCAAAGAACAGGTTGGTGGATATAAAACCTTCAGTTATCATGCCGACATGGAGAAATGGCAGGAGAGGGAGAGAGGAAATTCAAAAGAGGCTGGACATATTTTATGTCTATGAAGATCTCTTGAATGATGTTGCAAAATATAGATCATGGGTAGAACTACCTTACATCTTAGATCATGTGCCAGTTGTCCTTCAACTTGATTATGGTTACAAGTCTGTTGCATATCCCTTTAAATTCAATCCATCTTTTTTAAAAGAAGAATCCTTCTGTATTCTTGTTCGGGATTTTTGGAACTCACAATAGGTAGTCGCAGGGATCGGAGTAGAACAAAGGATGTCTAGCAAACTCTTGGTTTTAAAGGCTTAGGTGAAGATATGGCTGGCTAACAAAAAGAAAAATGAGTTAGTCCTTTTGAATCATTTAGAAGATGAGATTGCATTATTTACTGAACACTACTTGCATGCTAATTTGAGCACTGATCTTAGATTATGTTTGAAAGAACTTGAAACAGAGAGAAACAAGTTACTGTTGGATGAGGAGGAGAGGTGGAGATAGGAATACTAAATTTTTTCATCATTTTGCTAGCTACTGGAGGAGCAAGAAACACCTATGGGAGATTAAAGATGATACGGGACAATTACATCATGGTTAGGAAGAATTAAAGATTGAAGCTCAACGTTACTTCAACTCCTTTTATAGATAACCAAGAACTAATACGATAGTAGAAAAGGTAGCATCGATGAGTTTGTTTCCTAGGATGGTTAGTGAGGAGGAAGTCAACCAGCTTGAGAAATTAGTCACTAAAGAGGAATTTAAGGATGTTCTAAAGGGTTTTGCTAAGGATAAAAGTCCTGGGCCTGATGGGTAGAGTGTGGAATTCTACTTGCACTTTTTTTATTTGGTTGCAAATGATTTGCTAGATGTTGTTGACGAGTCACGCAGGACTGGTGTAGTTAACAAATCGATTAATTCAACATTAATAGCTCTCATCCCCAAGGTCAATTGTCCTGCAACATATGAGGAATTCCACCTGATAGCACTGTGCAACCTATGTTATAAGATCTTTACCAAAGTTATTGCTAGGCGCATCAAACCGATTTTATCTCGTGTTTTATCTGAGGAACAATTCGGTTTTTTGAAGGGGAGACAGATTATCAATGCTATTGGGATAGCGTAGGAATGTCTACACAGTATCAAGGAGAATAAGTTACAAGCATTGATTCTCAAAATTGATCTGAAAAAAACATATAATTGTGTTAGTTAGGATTATTTAAAACTAGTCTTAATCCAATGTGGGTTCGACATCCCTACAACAAAATGGATTATGGGTTGTATTACTTCTACTACATATGCCACATTGATCAATGGTGAACCCACATGTTTCTTCAATAGTGAAAGAGAACTACGTCAGGTTTGTCCATTATCGCACTTACTTTTCATTTTAATCATAGAAGGATTAAGTCTAGATTTAAAAATAAGTAAAGAGGAAGGATTACTTACTAGTATTAAGGTTTCCAGACTCTTTAAGATAATCCACATTTTGTTTGTTGATGACATTCTTATCATGTCTAAAGCATCTATTGGTGAATGTAAGGAAATTTTAAGAATTTTAGATGGTTTCTGCAAAACTTCTGGACTCAACATAAATGAAAAGAAAAAAAAAATTATGCAGTAAGGGGTGAGTCAAGAGACACTGGAGGAATTACAAGCCATTTCCCATTATAATATTGCTGATCTCTCTAGTGGTTTCAGGTATCTAGGTTACTTATTGAAGATTTATAGATACAAAACGAAGGATTGGGTTTGGTTGATTGACAAGTTTGAAGCCAATATCGGCCATTGGTGTAATCGACAACTCTCCATGGCAGGGCGTAGTTTTCTTATCAAGGCGGTATTAGAAATCCAACATGTTTATTTGCTGGCACTGGCCAATTTGCCTTCTTTGATTCTACAGAAGATTAGATAGATAATTTATGAGTTCTTATGGTCGGGGTGCAATAAGAAAAAAAAATCTCATCTCTGTGCTTGGCAACTTCTGGCAAGACCAAAAAAGTTTGGGGGTTGGGGATTGCGTGGCTTGGGAAGTTTCAGCAGAGCGATGGCGACCAACACCCTTTGGAGGGCTTTAAAACATGATGGATTATGGCACCCCATCCCGAAAAACAAATATTACCCATATGTAACAGTTGATAGATGGTTGTGCACTGTTACAGCTCCTGATGTCAAAGGATCCCAGGCTTGGAGGTAATCATTACACATTATTTTACAATGGATTCCATGGCGGCTGAGATCCGGTCACGAAATTTTATTGGGCTATGATCATATTCTGGGAATGGGAGAAGGGGCGCTTTTGACTGAGGACTTGATCATTGATCTCAACAGGAGAGGAATTTATTTTCTTTTTCAGGCTCATGGTGAAGATCGAGTGGGGATGGTTGGAACAAATTGGTACTCTAGTGGCGATTTAGGGATAGCTGGGGATCTCGCCTTGGAATGGGATACCTTTCGCCATGCTCTTATAAACAATGTAATCCAACTTATGGACAATCCAGATCAACTTATCTGGGTGGGGGGTGATGAATCTGGTATATTATTGGTAAAAAATTCTTATGAGGCGATGGAAAAAAAGAAGTGGGTTTATGTGATTTATGGCTGGAGGAAAGAACTACGGTCTTGGACATGCCCTTTAAAAATTATCCTTTTCACCTAGATTTTGGTTGAGAATAAGATTCTCACCTGGGATGTGCTTCAACGAAGAGGTTTTTCGGGCCCGAGTTACTGCTCATTATGTAAGAACAACCAAGAAACTGTTTTCCATCTGTTTGTGGAATGCACATTTTCCACAAAAGTGTGGGATAATGTTACTACATTTATAAGACATCCTAGCAGGAAGATAGGTATTGCAATTGCAGAATGTTTCAAAGCATGGAAAACACAATTCTTGTCTCACCCTAGCCTGCCGATGATAATTTTTTTGTTTGTATGGAAGGAGAGAAACCTGGCAATTTTCGAAGGGCATACTCCAAATTTACAAAGGTTGCATATCTTTCATTTCTCTCCTCGGAGAACTGCAAAAAAATCACGAAATTTGTTGGTTGCAGGAAGTTTACAAATTCAATTGCAGAGTGTGGAGAGGGGGGATGGTTTGATGAAGCTGCCAAAATTTCAGGAGATAATTGTGGAGATGGTGGCCTTATAAAAATTAATGAACATAGATGTTTTAAATGGTTTTTCAATATTGGGCTTGGATCAAATACAAAGGACGAGCTTCTAGGTGCATGGGCACTTCTCTTATTGGCATCTCGTCTTTCAATTCTGGATATATATATAAGGGTGATTCAAAAATTATCATTGAATGGCTGAAAGGTTTGGGACGCCTACAAGTAGCAGCACTGGAATGTTGGAAGGATCGAATCAAGGAGATAACAAAGCACTTTCAAAAGATTACTTATGAACATGTTTACAGGGAAGGTAATACTGTTGCAGATAGTTTGTTGAAATGTGCTCTTCAACAAGCTCCAGGAAAGATTATATATTATATGTGTGAAGAGGTTCATGAAGGACCTCTTCAGTTTCTAAACCTTTACTAAGGGGTTGACCATGATCCTTCTTTTTCGCTGTTACGATTTTATAGCTTGTTGCATGTTTTGGTGTGTAAATCCTCTTGATCTCGGGCATAGAAATTTTCCTTTTTTCCAGGCAGTTTTGAGATTTCTATCCCATGTGAATTTTGGTTATAAAACTTTGGAGGTATGCTACCATGGTTTGTCATGTAAGCCATGAGATGTTTCTATATGTCTCTTTTGGGCATCCTAAATGTTGATCCGTGATGATATTGTTATGTGAACGATTTATATTTTGAATAATATAAAGCGAAATTTTCTTAAGGAAAAAAAGGCTAACTAGTTGTTAGTTGGATTGTGGATGCTAAGAAAATATGCACATGTAGCATTTTTCAAACCTCTCCACCATACCCATTTATGACTCAATTAAATATGAGTTCTTCCTAGGATCATAGGCTAACTAGTTGTTTGTTGGATTATGGATGCTAAAAAATTATGCAAATAGAGCATTTTTCAAACCTTTCCACTCTCGAGGAAGAATGACCTATTTTTTGTCCTCCCTTTTTTACTCAGATAATTATACCAGTTTATAAATAAAAATTGGGATTTAATTCAAAAATTGAAATTTCAAAATTACTTACAAATTTTTCAATGAAATGTCAAAATTACTTACAAATTTTTCAATATCATTTAATTATTTTTTTTCAATATCATTTAATTATTATTGTTAATATCATTAATACCTCTTTAAAAAAAATACATAAATTATGACAATGTAAATTGTATTGTATTTTGTTGAATTTAAAATAAATTAATGTTATTTAACTAACTTACCTATCCATACTTCTTTATTACAAATACATAAATACAAATATTACCAAAATTATATATATATATATATATATATATATATATATATATATATATATATATATTAATTATTTGAAATTTTGGCAGCAACGTTTCATCTCCTCCTCCTTTCTCGTGTGTATATAATGCTTCCTTATTTTAAAGCTTTCTCTCATTTTAAAAAAAACACTAAACTCAGTTTGCATGACCTACTATCAGTAATAGTAACATTTTTCACTGAATCTATGCGCTCGAGGTTATTGCCCTAGATATAGATGCTCCTGGGCTTGTCTCGAGACGTGAGTATTTATTTAATATATATTTTTAAGAATTTTTATTTAAAATATTGATCTTAATTCTTATAATTATTATGAAAATTAATTATCATTATTATTTTTATTGTATATTTTTAAAAATAAATTTTACTTTTGACTCATAATTACTTAAACTAATTTTTATTTAAATTTCATTTTATAAAAAATTAAAAAAAAAACATTCAATATATAAAATGAAATATATATATTGCTTTAGTATGACAAAATTTGATTTAATAAATCTTAATATTAAATATAAAAAAGATTAATTGATTTTTGAGAATCATGTTCATTATCAATATCTCCTTTATACATCTTCATGTATAAATATATATTAAATCTATGGTTCAGTCATGGTTTGGGTTATAATTATCTATACATTTATTTAAGTGTATATATCATTTATTTTATTTTATTTGTAGTTTATTTATATAATTTTTTTTTTTTTAATTTTAATACTTATTTTAGAGTTGGTTGGGGTTTCTTGGAGATTGTTGAGATATTCTCTTAAGCTCTATCTCCTAGTTTAGAATAAGTTGGAGTTGACAACATTTATATAAATGTATTGTATCTTGGTTTGTATAGGTAATAATAATAAGTGTGTGATTGTCTTCTACCAACAATTTTTCTATTATGGTAGTCCTGACTCTCTCAGGAGAGGGGCTATGATCATGTCAATTCTTCATTTTTAATCCTCTGTACATAGGTTAATGTAGGAGAGTAGAGTGTGTTATTTTTTCTATGTGTTTTGTGGAAGAATATGAAGCCATTATTGTTCATTGGTATTGGATGGCATGATTAGGAAACTGTGTGAATACCACATTGAAACTGTCACTACCCACTCCGACTTGTGAGAGCCACTAGTCTATAGAGTAGTACAGTCGTGACATTTATCTTTTGGCTCAATGGTTTATCTTATGCATACATGATAATTGAAGGGTAGCTATCGTTGCTTAATCGTGTGAGGAGAATTAGAGATTTAAGTCGACACAGTGTTGTTGGTCATTGGTATATAATTGTTTCCACTTTGTTGTGAGAAGAAGAATCACAATGCTGCAACGATTCATGTATTTGGGATCTGGGAAGGAGTCACCGTTGGAAAATATTTGAGGGATACACAATGATCAAGAAGAATTCGATTGATCGAGGTGAGCGAATCTTCCTAGATGGTGAAGCATCCATTCCACAATATTTTGTCGAGGAAATACCGACCTCACCTAGTTATGGCCATCACCATACCTTTCTTCCAACAATTGACAGGGATTCGAGTTCGTGAATGTGATAACCACATGTTTGTATCTATTTTCAGTGTTGAGAGGGTTGGAATAAGTTTTTATCTTTATGGAAGGGAAAGTTCAAATGTTCTTTATTATAGCAGTTTTTACCAGTGTAGTGTTATTAGTAGTTTTTATTTCATACTATGAAGGAATGAAGAACCAATCATAGAACATATTAACATAATTTAAGTTGGTGGTTCTTGATGTCCTTTGATGCCACATGAACACTTCACTGGTTTGATTATATCTACAGTCCATCATAATATGGTGGTTCTTATTGTACTTCGATGCTCCACAAACAACAATTATTGGTTATCTTTGTATATTTGTGAGTTTATGTATGTGAAAAATGTCAGGTTATATGATTGACTGTTGGATACCTTCACTATCTAGACTGCTTTCCTATATAACCGGTGAATACAACAAGCTATGTATTTGGACAGATGGAAGTATCTCAATATGATGATTCAATATCTACATTATTTTTCGAAGTATATCAAGAATCGTCGGTCATTAGAAATATGTTATTGGTAGTAAAAAACAATCGTGTCTTCAATAGATAAAGTGAAAACTCAAAATGAATGGTTGGTTGGGGTTTGTTGGAGATTTTTGAGATATTCTCTCAACTTCTATCAACCTCTATCTCCAAGTTTGAAATAAGTTGGATATATCTCTCCAAGTTTGAGATAATTTAAATATGACAATACTTATATAAATGTATTGTATCTAGATTTACATAATAATAATAATAATAATAATAATAAGGGTGTGAGTGTTTTGTTAAAACAGTTTTTCTATTACTTATTCTATGTGAAGAATAGATGTATATATAAATCAATACCTTGAGCCTCAATTGTTAGCTAACTAGAGTTCTTTGTTTAGTTTTTAATTCTGATTTATGCTTTAATTTATTTCACTTATTTCTTTGTTTAGTTTTTAATTCTGATTTATGCTTTAATTTATTTCACTTATTTGCTTTAGAATTCCTTTTATTATTATTTTTATTCTTATTCTTGTATTAATATATAATATATTTTAGTTAGTAGTTTATGGTAACTTGGTATCTTAGTGTACTCAATGATTGGATTTAAAACCAGTGTAACTATATTTCAATTTTAAATTCTGGTTCAATATTAATATGTTTCACCTAATTGCTTTAGAGTTTGTCAGTTTAATTTTAATTTTTTATTCATTCGGGACGAATTTTTTCACTAATTGAAATGAGGTGTGCACCCAAAGTCCGGATCCTAGCTCTACGCTGGATCAAAATATGCCAACTATCTGAACTCGTGAGATATGTGTTTATTGATAACTTTCTTGGAAAAAAAAAAAAAAAACATTATTTAATGTTATAAGATATTAATGAGATAATTCCTCTTGACTATTTTATGTACCGTTATATTTGAACTATTTAATCATTTTTCAACATTAATACATTTTTCAACATTAACGTTCCATGAAATCGAATTCGTTATATAAGACATATTAGGGATTATTCCATATCCTTCCATAAAATAATTTTTCTAGTCTTAAAATTATTTTAAATAAAGTTAAACACGATGGTTAATTGTAATGGAGATTTTAGAAACTTCCCAAAGATGGAGAAGTTGAACTGAATGGGTGACGGTAGTGGAGGTTAGTCTTTGTTTTCGAAACAACTACTGAGATATGGCGATAAGGATGAAGATGTTGAATTATATGATGCAACTTATGAGAGTGAGTCTATTTAGGTTCTCTATTTGTCAACGCTAATTAGCTTTTTATTTGGTACACGTCTAGATCGGAGGAGTGCTTATATTTTGGGTTGATAAATTGACTATGGAAGCTCAAAGTAAATAGAGGATATCAAAGTAAATGATATAGATATATTACTGCCAATCAGAGATTGGTATAAAAACGTGGTGTGAAAATCGATGATTATTAATAGTTTTAATTTTTATGTATTAAAAAAATTATTAATTTTAATTTTTATGTTAAAAAAAACATTTACTTTGTAGATTTAAGCTATATTCTCATAATTTATTAATGGAAACAAGTATATTGAAAAACACAAATGAATAAAAATGTTTATAATTTCATGATAAATAAAGAGAAATTGAAAAAAAATGTATATGAGATACATTTTCCTTATACATCAAGAATGATGTCTCTTCTTATATACTAAAAAAACATAAAACACTCTAGTCAACATGAATATCTGAGTAGTTTAAATAGCTTTAAATATTCACTGAGAAATTCAAGTATATTATAAGTAAAACATATTTACGATAAGACATCAACTTGTAAATATAATATTATATAATTCTAGATTCTTTAAATTCTTATAGAGAAACAAATTTCTTTTATTCTATTTTATAATTGAAATAAAAATACATAAATAAAAATACATTTATTAACTTAATAAACAAGTTTGGTTTTATTAGTTTTCATTATGGTTATTATGTATGCATCATAATCCTAAATTTATTAAAAGCCTATATTTAATCTATTATTTTTGGATGGATGAAGTATTTTTGGATGGATGAAGGACACATAAATGTACTAGATAGAATTAAAATAAATGTCCTAAATAGAATTAAGATGCAATCGTGAGTTAAAATGATCTCTCTATATTTGAACACATGTTTTAAATTCTTTATTACCTTTGGATGGATGAAAGACACATAAATGTCCTAGATAGAATTAAGATAAATGTCCTGGATATAATTAAGATGCAATCTGAGTTAAAATGATCTCTCAATATTTAAACATGTTTTAAATTATAATTATATATATATATATATATATATATATATATATATAAAATTTTTTATTGGTACATGTTTTAAATTCTTCATTGAATGGTTTATATATATATATAATTTGGAATATTTTAATATATCGAGATTTTCATTTTATTTTTATGATTTTTTTTAGATGTTTAATAAAAACTAAATTAAGATGTAGATCTACTCTAATTAGTTAGTTAGATGAAAAAGTGTAAAATATACATAATAAAAAGTTGATATCCATTTATTTATTATGATTTGAATGAAAATTTTCTCCTAAATTAAGTAGGTAGGTATTGGTTTGGTATTTTGATTGATAAAAACTTCCACCATAAAACATTGTTCTCAAATGATTTTGATTTAATATAATATTGGAGTTACTTCACACACACCTAGGATTTTGTTTTTCCGAAGGTTTTTATTTGTTTATTAGCCATAATTAGTCATTATCCAGTCTCCTATATTTTAGGAGAGAATATTCCACTTGGAGAATATTCTCTTTTAGTTCACAATTCAGTTTGACTAGTCGAGTTGAGTTTAGATGTTGCATTGGGATCATCACCATGCAACATTGTGATCATCACCATGCTAATTCGACTTTGCCTTGGTATCATCACCAGAGTGGCACATTAGCCTTGATTCCTTGAGTTAACTCCTCACTACTTTATTTTCAGTCAGTTAACTGAAGACTAGTTGACTAGTTAACTCAACTAGGTGGCAGTTCACTCCCGTAACTGCCTAAGAGACTAGAATAGGTGGAAGTTCACTCCCGTAATTGCTGGTGTGTGTCTAGATCACTCTAGACCACCACTATGGTGACTGGGTTCACCTCAAGTCGAACTCATTGAGTTATACAGAGTATATCATGTGGAAATTATTCATTATTCATAACGGTTAATGAGAATTCTTCCATTCTTTCTCTCCTTCTTCTTCCTTTTCCAATTATCTCTGCAAATGTGTGTATTATTGTTTAGCTAGATCTATTCTGTGTAGGTTCAACACATTTACATGGTATCAGAGCTGACAAAGTGCTAAGCAAAAGCTACACCAATTTTTTTTTTCTAGGTACAAAAGATTGAAGACAACGGAAAGATGGAATTCCAAAAAGAATTCATTCTTACACCTTACAACTATTTTGCATGGAAGGATAAAATAGCCATACATATCCAATCCATAGGGTTGTATAGGTTAACCATGAATATAGATACAGAGCCGACATCAGCCATAGAAAAATCCAATTACTTAAATCACATGCATGAGGCACTCGGAACAATTTGCAGTCTTATTTCTCTCGATCTCCTTTTTCATATATCTTCCTGTAAGACTCCCAATGAAGCTTAGACCATCTTGGAAGGGCTCTTTGGAAAACAAGATGAGATGAGGGGACACATGCTAGAGGTGGAGATGCTCACATTGGATCCAAAAAGATTCGAGAATATCCAAGATTTCTTTACAAAATTCAAGGATTTACTGTCGCAACTCAAAGCTTGCGGGGTTGATAAATTGAAGGAGGAGAAACAAATGGTTCTCACCATTCTCTCCAAGCTTGGTCCTGAATTCTCTGTATTCATATCTACATTCCATACTGTCAAATTCTCCTCTAGAGCCACCTAGAAGATGCCTTCTCTTGAGGACTTTATCGAATCCCTGACACAAGAGAAAACCAAGCTCATCAATATGGGCACAATCAAAGGCCCAAGGGCCCATGCACTCACTGTGCATGATGGCAACCAAAAATATCAGAAATCTAAAGATAAAGATAAGAATAAAGTTCATGCACATACACAAAAGGAAGGGTATACAAAACCCTTCATCGATGCCTCCGGATCCAAAGGAGAAAACGGAAGAAAAGGAGAGAAATGCACATACTGTCACAAAGGATTCCATTTGGAATCCACATGCATGCAAAATAAAATAGATCTGATGTCTCAAATACTTCAACAAAACAACCTTGGAGATCGCATCCCCGAGGGTGCAAAGAAGAAGAAGCTAGAAGATCCGAATTCCAAGAAAGGAAATTCTAGCCATGCATTGATTGCCATCAACTCCTCTCCCAATGCTTGGATCGTAGACTTAGGAGCATCACATCACATGGCTACCTCAGAAGAAATATATTCTTCGTTGGATGCATGCACATGTCCTCTTATTCTGATGGGGGACAACTCTTCTGTCGAAGTCACCAACAAAAGAAGGATTGAACTCACCAACGAAAGCTTCGAGAACGTGTTGCATGTTCCCAAGCTTTCTGTCAACCTTCTCTCCGTGTATCAGATGACGAATTCTGGCACCGGAAAGAGAGTCGTATTCACACCAAATTCCATGGACATCTACGACATGCAAACCAACTCTAGGGTGTCTACCGGTGAGGTAAATCATCAGTCTAGATTGTATACACTTTCTGAATTCATTGAACCTGATTTTGCTTTACTCCTTACTCACGCTGATGAAAGTAGTAGGATATGGCACGAAAGGTTTGGACATTTGAATTTCAGATACATGCAACAACTTAGCAAGCACAACTTAGTTGATGGTTTACCAGACATCCATTTATCCAAGGGAGTATGTGAGGGATGTGTTCTCGAAAAACACCCTCAAGAGAAATTCGACAAGAGAAAGTCTCAGCGAGCTTCCACACCTTTAGATCTGATCCACAGTGACCTCATAGATCCTTTTACGCATCCATCGATCAACAAAGAGAGTTTTTTTCTCATTTTTGTTGATGATTTCTCACGTTTTACATGGATCTACTTTCTCAGGCAAAAATTCGAGGTCTTTCAACACCTCAAAGATTTCAAAGCTTTGGTTGAGACACAGTCCGGAAAGAAGATCAAAGTCCTCCAAACTGATAACAGGGGAGAGTATGTGAATCATGAGATCCAAAATATTTTCCATGAGGCAGGGATTCAGTTGCAACATACTATTCCCTAAACTTTGTAGAAAAATGGAGTTGCTGGGCGGAAAAACCGATCTCTAAAGGAGATGGCATCTTGCATGTTGCATGCAAAATCACTACCATAGAGACTATGGGCCAAAGCACTTAACTGTGAAACATACATCCAAAACAGATCTCCCCATAGATCTGTCAAGGATAAGACCCCCTACGAGGCTTGGAGCGGCCTCAAACCGGAAGTGGCCCACTTTCACATTTTTGGTTCACGTGCATGGGCCAGGATTCCCTCTGAAAAGAGGAAAGAACTTGATCCATAGGGAATTGAGTGAATTTCTTTTGGATACCTCGATGGTGTGAAGGGATATTGACTTATTGATCTTTCCTCAGACTGGCTCATTAGTGAGCACAGTGTCCAATTTGAGGAAAGTGTCTTGCATGTACCTCAGCAGTTGCATGTAGACACCTTTACTCTTCCACCTGTCCGAGATGATGAGCATGCACATGTCGACTCTTCTTCAGACGAGAGTTCTGATTCAGAGGACTTAGAGGATTCAGATTAAGATTCAGAGTCAGTACAATCATATGTAGAGTTAGAGCATCTAGATGCAGTTGTAGAGCCAGAGTATAGGCCCAAGTGGGCACAGACTACTCTTCAGGATGTAGGGGATCTCGTAGGTGATCCAGCTGATACTAGGAGGACTCGATCTGATTTCGAGGAGCCTCCTATTATATTTATTGCCACTGAACCATTTCCTTCCAGGCATCTTTTCTTGGTTCAGTCTTCAGATCTACAGTCTTATGGCGAGGCTGTTGGAAATCCCTTTTGGGAATCCACCATGTAGGAGGAGTACAACTCCCTCCTCGAGAAATAGACTTGGGATCTAGTTCCCCTTCCTTCTGGGAAGAAACTTGTGAGATGTAGATGGGTCTACAAGACCAAGAGTGCAGCGGATGGATAGATCAACAGATACAAAGCGAGGCTTGTCGCCAAAGGCTTTCAGCAGGTTCATGGTATTGACTATGATGAGACCTTCTCTCTAGTAGCGAAGATGGTTTCCATTCAATTCGCCCTTGCCATTGTGGCAACCAAGGGATGGGAATTCCATCAGATGGACGTGAAGAATGCATTTCTTCATAGTGATCTCTCTGTGGAGATCTACATGGAGCAACCCCAATGATTTATGCAGGACTCATCTTTGGTTTGTCAACTGAAGAAGTCACTTTGTGGCCTCAAGTAGGCTCCGAGGGCCTGGTATGCCAAGATGGACTCCTACCTATTGTCACAAAACTTTGTACGTTTTAAATCAGACTCGAATGTATACATGCTCAGGACGGCTGATTCACTTCTACTTTTAGTTCTGTATGTCGATGATTTACTGATCACCAGTTGCTCAACTTCCGCGATTGCTGCAGTCAAGAGGATTCTTCATGACAGGTTTTTGATGACGGACATGGGTCGACTACACTTCTTCCTTAGACTTGAGATCAGCCAGGATGCATGAGGCATCAAACTGTCTCAAGCCAAGTATGCATGAGATCTCCTTGAGAGATTTCACATGACAGACTATGTAACAACCTTATAATTCTAAACATCATTAAGTTCCGTAAACATTTTATTTCATAGACAGAAACCATAACTTCGTAGCATAATATTGATTTTCATAACAACAACTTCAGTAACTTAGATTTATCAATAAATACTGATTTCATGGAAGAAAGAAACAAATACATAACTTAACAAAGTACCTGGTTCTGATGCTAATTTCTGTTGCCTCCGTGCCTTGCTGTTGTCTTCCTGCTACCTGCTACCCAGATCAACCCTACCACAAACAGAAAATAACTTCCCAAAACTGCTGTCCTCCCTGCCAACTAGGAAATCTACCTAGCTCCAGGATATCTACGGATATCCTGGCCCTCCGTGCCCAAAACCTCCAGCAACTCGGTGGCTCAACTGATCAAAATGTCACAAACAAAAACCCTCTGCTCATAGCAAAACCAACAGTCCTCCGGATCCCTCCTCCGTCGACTGATCATCCCCCTCACGTAAACCTTCCTTTTCCCCCTTATTCCCCCTTCACCGACTCCTGCAGTTACTCCTTCAACCACCTCCGTCCTCCGTCCTTCGTCATGATTTAATGTTTTATCTTCTCGGGATCCATGGCTATCCCTCTCTGCATACGCCACCATTTTTATATCATTTTTCATTGATCTTTTAATTTTATTTCACAGGTCATTAAATGTGATCTGT
>ML845819.1:22314-58626 GCA_009831015.1 Picea engelmannii | reverse complement strand
TGGTTAAGTACATCATGGATGTAAGTTAACAAAACCATAATATGTATGGATACATAATTTGGGTGCATGACAAAGATGCATGTTTATATTCCTTATGGAATATTTGGTAAACAACTAAAGCTAACTCAAGGTTGAGGCCATCACAGATAGTGATAGACATGCCATAAGGAAGTTGCATGTTGAGGGAGTTCCCTGTGGAAGAATTATGTGAAAACTCTATTAGGAGGACAGAGTCACAACCTTAATAACTATTGAGAATTAAGCAGTGAGCTACAAACTTATATATATATCTTGGATTACATTTTGAAAGCATCATGTAATAAATAGAAGAATAATGGATGCATAAATGAGTATGTTTGATTGAATAGGCTTGGTTGAAGCCATGTTAAGAAAAGGCAGTGAGGCCTTTAGAGATAACTCAACTGGGTTGAAAAGTCTCAGGGAGTGTAGAAATAATTGGAAGAAGGGAAGAGCCCTCAATTCTTTTCTTGTTGAGTATTATGTTTTCTCTGGGATGATATAGATGGTACGCAGATGAAAGTAAATATTTTGGCACCATAGTGATGCTGGTCGTATTGGTGTAGAAACAATCGAGATTTGTTTGTGTTGCATTCATGAAAACATTAAGGATAATATGATGAAGTGAATAAAGATGTGCTAGGACATGTCTGAAAAAGTTTTATTGTCTTAACGTTATGCACAAAACTTTTGAAAGGCAATTGTATGCCTCAGATACCCAAGTAGAGTATGATTCAGGAAGAAAACCTTGATCGAATCAGGATAATCAAGAACTTGACAGAGGAGATGAATGCGAGACGCTCATCGGAGGGAATTCTGATTGCAGTCGTCAAATCAACTTCACTATCCACTGGATTTAACAGATCAAACACCATTCGTTCGATTAGATCGATGGTTGGGGATCATTGCGGAGTGCGAAGGTGAAATGAACAGACGTGCTAGTTCACAGCCCACAATCAACCAACATCATTGATCTTGTCGGGGTGGAAGATCAATGACCATGATTAGATAGAGTCGAGCGAACACTTTCTAGATTGGGCCCCACAATCACTATGAACCGTCAATCTGTGAACATAGATCGATGGTTGGGAATCATTGTGGAGCGTGAAGGAGAAATTTGCAGACGTGCTAGTTCACGACCTGTAATTAACCAACATCGTTGATCTTGTCGGGACGAAGAATCAACGACCCCAATTAAAAGAATAGGGAAAGCACTTTTCATATTGCGGAGTGTTGGCCCTCAACTAAGTTTTGATAAAACCTTAGTCAGGATTGGACCACTTTTGGACTTCGATAGACTGGTCGAAGATGGAGTGCCCAGGCGGAGCTGATATTGTGGATCTCACTTATTTTGTGGGCTATGTGGACCCAACAAGGGGTTCTCTAGGGTTTTTGTAATGGGTTATGGGATGTCGGCCCATGGGGTTTTTGTAATCCCTTATTGTAAGGGATTGTAAAAGTATAAATAAGTAAGAATGTATTGTAGAGGTAGTGGTGCAAAGTAGCTAAGTGCAAGTACTTTTGAGTTGCTTTGTTCAAAAAAATGTGTCTTTGTTAAGGCTTTGTGCTCGATAGAGGAGTTGGCTCTGTGCCTTGATCTAGTTTTGGAAGGAGGATCTGGTGCTCGGTGCACAGATCTCTTGTCCTATGCAAAGCTCGACTCTGTGGCTTAGTGCACAAGAGTCACTAAATGTAAGATCTAGACGAATAATAAAGAAGATGAAGCAATTGGTGGACGTAGCCCCACACTGGGGTGAACCAAGTATATCTTGTGTCTTTGGTTTGCTTTGTGCTTTGTTGTTTATGTTATGAATCTGCTCAATGCTTTTCTTATTATGTATGTTAGATAGATCTGTTGATGCTTAGTGCTTTAATTGTGTTAGATCTAACTTAGTTCTATGTGCTAAATGATTGAAGTACGTTATCTTTATTGTTACTACGCTGATCTATCTTTGGGTATGTTTTGCGATGTTAATGAAGCTAATGAACTAATGCACACCACCTTCTAAGTGTTGCTAGAATACTCCGCAAAGTGTTATTATCACAGATCTGTGTCCAGCTTGGTTACAAACACCTGATTCCTGTAACCCCTCTGCTTCTACCTCGGGTGAGACTTTCCCTGATTTGCAAGTGTTGCCAAAAGGGCTGTGGGTTATCAATCATTGGGACCATGGATGCCCCCGATGAAGGGTCAGGTCTGGAGAAGGACAATTGATCAATGGTCATGATTCGGCCCTCATGTGGAAACAACAAGACCCGACAAACTGTGGCAACCACTGCATGCATGGCATATGTCCAACTCCTTCCTAACAGGAGGTTGTAGTCGAGAGGTGCATCAACCACTTCAACTTCGATGTACATGGTCTTCCCTCCTAACTGCACATGGAAAGAAGGAATGATTCCATGTGGTTTGAAATAACGACTGTCAAAATCCATAAGAAGAGTAGGTGAAGGAGACAGAATGGGTTGGCCAATGGCCTTCCAACATGCCAATGACATCATGCATGTCGAGGCTCCCTCATCAACCACCATACGAAAAATATTCTGGGTAGAATATTTTGTGGGGTGAGCCACTACTATCTGAAATGCGACGTGGTATGGGAGACGAGGCTTCAATTCGGTTGTATCAAGCGTGATAGTTCCTAGATTACATGTCTCAGTGAATCCTAAGGCAGCTAGCATAGCCTTTCTCTGCGAAGGGAAGCTCTGGAGGACCTCCAAAGCAGACATTGCATATGGGGTTTGTGACAAATCCTCCACCACAGAGTAGTTCTAGGAGGCCCTCGCATTTGGATTATGCAAAGCCTTCTTGAACGCCCCTTTCGAGTTGTGTGTCATTGTTTCACCCATCATTCTCTCGATCTGGAGAGGAACATATGAGTTTTCAACTTCTTTACCCTTTTCAGCAGTTCTTAGCATTTTGTAATCATGTGCCCTAGTAGCTATGTGAGCGTCACCCTTCAACATATACACGTTCGCGACTGAGGGGTTACTAGAAGATGGAGGGGGTCCCTGACTGCCCCCATCCATGCTCGAAGAGGCTTGAGTCAAATTTTTCCCATGTGGAAATGGGCTCGTTAACACATTAGGTTGCTGCTTTGCCAATAACTTCTAGGCCTCCGCAAGCCGAGGGAACAGGTGAGTCAGGTGGTCTTCCGCGCAAAGATTACACAGATACTTCAACTTCTTTCTCTCTGTGTTGCCCCCACCAACATTATTGGTGGGTTTCTTATCCCCCTTACTCTTATTTTGCTGTTTTTTCTTCCCTTCAGCCTGCTGGTTGGCCTTCAGGTTTGTTGATTTCACACTTTGTACATCCGACGTCTGAGTAGGGGGAGCAACCGAACTAGAGGTTTGGCTGGACACTATCTGCTGTATCGACAATTGCTGCAATTGGTTTGACAACGGATAAATGGGCTTTGCTTGTGCTGAACCGATGATTCCATCAACATGTGGTCCAAACTTATGTCTGGTCTTGTCAAGAATAGACCTCAACGCATCTGGAAAAACCTCATAAAGTAAACTAGACTGAGAGTAAATCAACTCTAGTTGTTGAGCTCTCATTATCACCTCTTCCTATGATAAGACCCCCGACATTGCTACGTCCTTGGATAGCTGGGGTACCAAATACTTAAGGAACCATTCTAGCAGGAATGCTGGTGGAACCGATACTTTTATCAAACTCTTCCGGCGCCACCATTCTCGGATGTGATCAGAGATATGGCCAGCCTTTGTTTTCTCAAAGTTGGCCAGTAGTTCTGTGCCGACATCGTATCTCACAGGTAATTGAAAATGGTTTAAGAAAACCACTGCCAATTCACCAAAAGTAGAGTATCTTGAGTGGTCGAGCTCAATGTACCATTTCACGAAACTCCCGATAAGAGTGTGTTGAAACAGATGCAACTAGACGGAGTCATCTCTCAGAGAGTTTGACAAGCACCATAAGTGAAAGGTACTCACGTGATCGCTTGGATATTCATTAGGCTTGCCTTTGAACTTACGAATGTTCGAGGGAAACTTGGTCGGCATAGAAGTCCAACATGGATCATGACAGATTGGGTCATTCAATAATCTTGACAAGTCTGGAAAATGCAAAGTTGCCAGAAATGGTATCTTAGGTTGTTGAGTATGTACAAGAGGATAGGAGCCTGGGACTTGGCTGGCACCAAGTTGCCAGGAAAAGTTAGGTTGTTGGCTTGGGTTCTGGTAAAAACCATGGCCTAGGCTAGCATTCATATACTACATTGGTTGAGACATCATCGACTGACACCCGTAATAGGACGTTGAGAGATGAGAAGGGATTTCTCCCAAAGTTGTGTTCCAAAGGTTCTGGAAAGGGTTGCCCCCTGTCGATCCGACATGCATAGGTACTGAGCCTTGCCCGAGGTTCCGTTGACCATGGAAGGGGTTTCCCCCAGTCGACATCCCTAACGAGGGAAATGATCCCTGCCACGGATTCCAAGGTCCTTGAGAAGTGTGTGCCCCCTGTGCAGGAATAGTACCCTGCGCAGGATTTTGTGATACAAAACCAGGGATTCCCCCGGCCGAGATGGAAGCTGACGAGAATGCGTTGTTACCAAATGCGCCAAACAAAGTGAATGAAAAAGAACCCACCGATGTGGTATTGTAAGAAGGTCCTTGATTACCTGCTCTGAACAAGCTGTGATCCATGTTCGGCCAGGCGGGCTACTGAGAAGCACCACCAAGTGAGGGGGACGACATAGGTATATGACCCCCACCGTAAGGGAAAGTGTTATAGGGGGTTGAGGTGCCCCCCATGGACCCTTGCAGAGGAGCGTTTGAGCTCCCTGCCCCTAGACCCATGGTCTATAGGGTGTAGTTGGTGAGGACCGAGTTCGTATCAAAGTTGGGCATCCCATATGAAAACAGAGGGCCCATCGCACTCTGTTTAAACGGTGCAGTGGTCGCCGCCATAGACAGAATCAGACTGTTGTTCGAGGTAGAGGCGGTTGAGACCATAGTGGTCCAGACCTATGAAGGTGAGTTAGGAGGCTGAACACCCCCAGTGGTGGCAGTCGTAGAGGGAGTATGAGGACTCCTCGACGAAGTAGCAGCAGTTGCTTCCACCGCTGCTTGCAGGACTATCTGACGCTCGTGATGTGTTAACCTTGGAGGGGAAAACTGTATCAAAATTGGTGCCGACAAGTCAGTGATCGAAGGGTTATACAAACCAAGAGCTTCCACTCCAAGGTAAAAAATAGTCGGTTCCTTCAGAATCGAATGTTCTCCTCTCGAAGTTGGCTTGGGTACAGTTTCATGTGGCCTGGTTGCCTTAAATGACCCTTCTTGGTCAAGTCTTCACCTTCGTGGTGGCGGTGGTGGCTCCAAGTTAACCGGTGGCAGGATGAAAATCCTTCGCGATCGAAAGATTTCTTGATCTTCCACCATGGGAGAAGATCAACGATACACTAGGGATTTCTAATGTTGAAGACCAAAACACGCACTAGAAAAGTTCTTAGAGATAAAGAAATCAAACCACTACAACTAGTTGGAAGAACAATTACACCAGCCAACACTAGAGCAACTTACTGGTGCAAGTGCAACTCGAATATGGAAGCACCCTTCGGGTATACTCTGCAAATCATGGCCCAATGTCTTCCCTAGGTACCGTGGTATACCCCCACAGTCACCTGTGTAAGTCCCTAAAGTAAAGGCAACTAGGTTGCCAGCTCGTGAACAATTACCAGGCGGGTGGAACACAATGAGTAGGGTATCAAGCCCAAAACTTATCAAGGGTATCGAAATAAAGTGTTCCAGAAGACGACTGAGGACCTCGAATGGATTTGAGACCCACAAAGATTTGTGGCAAATGCAATTAATGTAATCCCAAGATAAGTCATCTATATGCGTTCCTCTTCTACGATTGGTCAGGCTTTGGAGGGGTTATCTCCGCTACCTTTCTGCACGTGACCTCGTGTTTAAACCCTGTTTTATAGGGGGGTCCCGGATAATTTCCACGTTACTGGACTTTTTCACTCCATAACACAAACTCCTATGTTTGTTTTATAGCCTTGAAGAGTTTCCTCTCCAACCTAAATCAAGGCTCTAGCGTAATCTAGTTGATGGAACCTACAAACATGAAAGTCTGATTAATTTTAATTAAGCGTTAATTTTAATGGTTTATCTTAAGTCAAAGGAACGAAAATCAAATTGATTGTGTTTGTAAAGAGACGAAAGATAAGAACACATGCAAGAAACAAAATTACTTCTTCTTCAACAAACAAAAAATTGCAAATTGAAAACTCTTTAACCAACTTTTCTAACTAACTTTTCTAACTAACTTTTATTTCTAAGATATTTTAAAATAAAAACTCAAAACTGAATTTCGCTTGACTACAAGCTACTTAAATTCCTAAGTATTCAGTAAAGAACTTAAGAAAGCACTCTTCTTCTTGACAAGTAAATACAACTAACCTAACTACTTAACCAAACAAGAAACTGAAATATATATATATATATATATATATATATATATATATATATATATATATATATATTATGATTCAAAATAAGAAACTTGAAAATTAATTCTTTTCTTTTCTTCTAAAGCAAGTAAAAGGGAAAAGTAAAGACAATACAAGACCCAAGAAACTGACTTCAGATCTACTGCAGATCGAAGGGAGTCACTGAAATAACCACAAAGGATAAAACAGAAAAGACTCAGAGACTCACAAAAAAAAAGCCTTTCAATGAACATACAAGAAATCATTAAAAGATAAAGAAACTTACGTTAAACCTAGGCTTAGAGACTGTAACTACAGAGACCAGGACTAAATCAAGAAACCCTTGAGAAGTTAGACTTCAATCAGGGAAGAGGATGACTGCCTCTTCTTGAGAAAAAGGCTTCCTGAAACAGGCACACTACTGACACTTAAGCAGCCTGCGTATGTACGTGGGTTGTCCAAAGGTAGGGCACGTATGTACGCAGGAAAACCCACAGTAGGCCACGTACACCTCTGTGAATTCTCAAAAAAGAAAACCAACAGTCAAAGATGACAAGGCATGGAGTACTGGTATGGCAGACCAGAATCCCTTAAAGACTCAGTAACTTACAGAGAAATCAAAGAGGTAATTAAACCAATTAAAACACCCAAAATGATCCCCTAAAAACCCTAGAGGCTCCCCAATATGGTCACCAATTCTGATATAGTGGGAAACCCCCCCTACGGACTACACTAGGGTTCTAAAGTGTAGGTAGAGCTAACCGTCTAAAGTATCCTACTTTTAACAACTATCAAGACAATACCCCACATTCATGCATAAAGTACAAAGTATAGGGATCCAATAGTCTTACCTTAAACTTCGCATCCGGTGTCAATCCCTTTGCGTTCAGTCGCTTCTCGACTGCAAATATCCTCCCAAGGATGACCTACATTCACCAAAAGACAAACAAGAAACTACGAACATGCATTCTATATACAAATTAGTGGGTTAGATGTCATAACAAAATGTAGATCAAACATGAAGATTGAACACATCATATGGCGGGATGAAAAAAAGTACTTATTTATATTAATCTCACAAAGTCACTTACAAAATGAGATCAGTGACTGCTCCTCGAACCCGGTCCTGGGCTCCTCTTCACCAAGCTCCAAATTATTCCACATATCCTTCGTCTCTCACACTTCTCTCTAGAGAATGGGCATAGGCTTATGGATGAGGAAAAATGCAAGAATAGGGAATTCTGGCTCAAAACTCACAATGTGGCTGCAAATTCTTGGGTCAAGGGGGCCGAGTTTAACCGTAGCTATGTTTCTCCTTGGAATGAGACCCCAACACCTCTTTTGATATGACAAAAATATGGTTATTTGGTTGGGTGACGGGCTATAGGCGGTCAATTGGTTCAGAAACCACCCAATAGCCCGTAATCTCAACGGATCCCTTGCAACTTTTGTGGGTATACATGGGATGTAATGGTACAACTAGCATACATATGTGGGTAGTAGTGGTGAAACTAGTGTACATACGTAGGAAGTAGTGGTGCAGGGCACATACATCTTCAAAAATAATGTTTTTAAGAAGAGTTGTTTTGTAATGGCTTGGCAAAAATAGCAAGTAAGATGGCTTGATGTCAAGTATGCATGTATGGTGAAATTTAGGGTTATAACAATATGCTTGCATAATAATAATATTTCATTTTTGCTTTATATACCCTGAATAGATGAAAATGACTTGGACTGTTAGTATGCATCGTATGAAAATATAGTGTGCATGAAAACTAACAGTTTGTTTGGATGTGTAAAGAATGACTTGTAGGAAGAAAGAGTCTTGGATATGGAAATATTGTAAGGCCATAAGTTAGACCGATTTCCTGCTGAGATAAATTTCCATGGGGAGGGAAGTCCCATGCTTGTGAATCTGGTTCCGTGTGGAACAGATATGAAAATGAATGAAGAAATTGGAAAATATGTGGGTGACAGATTTGCAATAAAATTCTGAAATTTAGAATTGAGATGATGTCTCATGAATTCTGTATACCTGTGCTACAGGTGAGAAGAGAAGATCTGTCCAGAAAGGATGGATGAAGGCTATCCAGCTGAAAATCATGAAGGAGGCCACTGCTGATCCATGAGAACCCCGTGGTAAGCCATGATCACCTAGAATATGTTGTGTTGAGGTAACACAAGCTGGAGGGACGCCTCAACAGAGAAATTCTGAGGGACACCTCAACTGTAAGGATTGATAAAGTCTCTGGGATTCTTCCTATGCGAGAAAAACTTGGCAAGGAAAGATGGATCACCTGAGGAACTATATAACAGATAAGGGGATGCCTAATCCTGGGCCTAGAGGGTGAGTGACCGGAAGGAAGAGGAGACTCTGATAGTTCTTGTAAACTATTGATTGGGATCATGCACACAATGAGTATGTCAAGGAAAAACAGTGAGCATGGATAACAAGACAGCTACGTGGATACAAATCCACAAACTGCTCAAATAAGTATTGTGCTAGATTATCAAATTTTCCTATAAATTTTATGCAACAGTAAAATGTTTTTCCATGAGACTATGATTAATGTGCTTGTTGTCCAAGAATTATTGAAGGAAGCTGCCAAAGATTAAGAGTCTGAAAAAGGACCTGAATGAGAAAGAAGTTCAAGACTTCTGAAGCAGTTGAATGAGAAAGGCATGACAGGTGTTACTGAGAAAGAACACCGAGGATAGTGTTCCTTTTAAGGGGGAGGGGATTGTAACACCTCTCTTTCCCCCGACTTGTAATTAATCATTAATTAGGATTATCATGTTGTGGCATGGGAACAGTGTAAATGTATTATTTTTTTAATTTCCAATAACTGACTGTGGGGGTGAAGCCTTAAAAGTACTATCCATGATATCACTAGAGGAAAGAATGTGAACACGATAAAAGAACAGTTAATAAGAAAAGGACCGGTGGTTGAACCCTCAACCACCCCCATGAATGGAAGCATGGTATACCTGCAGAAGGTCATCTCGAAGTACCATAGGGTCCTGCAGACCCAGAATGGACACAGGGTTTCCTTATGACAGAAGGAACATGATAGGAGGGATGTGCGTGCAAGGCACACAAGAGGATATGAAGAGAAGAGTGGAGAATGCGAGGAACATTTTGAGCAGCAGAGAATGAGCCGAAGGCCATGAGCTTGATGCATGGAAAGCATATGATAAACCTTGTCGAGGCCGTGAAAGAGAGGGAGATCTCTAAGAGTATGCAAAGAACGAGACCTGAGCAGAAGGCCAGGAGCTTGATGCCGAGGGTTTTAATATTTATGCTCTGCACATGCTCTATGCTCCTGAAAGAGTTTCTTGATAATGCATTTTTATTTTTAAAAGTTTAGGGTCTAGAAAATATAATTTTCCTTTTCCTTCTTTAAGGTATAAAATTAATAGAAAAAATCCTTTCGGAGCATGGCTGTTGGAGAAGAGAGAAGGGATGAATTGATTAGAGTACGACAACCTATGGTGTTATGGTTAAATATTATAATATTAAAGATTAATATCGCACCCCTTCCACATTTTGACCGTCAAAGGATGGATATGGGAGCACACAAGTAGAGTGCAAAGAGTTCAAAGAGTGATGGCCTTAGTTATATATATATATTATAATAACAAACACTTTCCTTTCGGACTTTGTCTATCACATAAACGAGATGGGCACACATGAATTGAGTATGAAGATTTTAGAGTGTGACAACGCAAGTGTTATAAGTTTATAAACATATTATAATATTAATAACTTCCCTTTTCAGAGTTTGGTTGTTGGATAAAAGAGATGGGAACGTATGTTTGGAGTCTGATGATTTCAGAGTGCGGTGGCCTAAATATTATAAGATTATAAATATATTATAATATTAATAAACTCCCTTTTGGAGTTTGGATGTCAGATAAGAGGGATGGGAACGTATGATCATAGTATGATGGCCTAAAGTGTTAAAGGTTGCATATATTATAATATTAAATATTAATTACAAACCCCTTTTAGAGATTCATCATCAGAGAAAAGAGGAAGGAGCAAATGATTTGAGTGCAAAATATCGAGGTCTGAGAGCCTGAATTATTATAATATTAAACATTAGTGTTGCACTCCCTCCAACAAATTACGTAAGAGTAATAAGCTTCATGGTATGTTCAGGGTTCAAAACTCTTACATGACATACTATATTAATAAATTAATAAATATCTATATATATTAAATTACGTGAATATTTCGGTGTAGAGTTGTAAGCGAGGGGAAATTATTTATATATTCTAGTTAAGATCAATAAATCTAAGCGTAATATGGTCTAATTAATTTTATTATATTATAATATAATTACATATAATTAGATTATAATATAATCAATTAGATTATCTCGCATGATAATCATTATAAGAGTAAAATTTAATTAACATCGAAAAAACAGAAAAGCTTCTCAGGACCTAGAGTTCTCAAAGTAAAAGAAAGAGTAATTTCTCGATATTATCGGGCTCGGAAATTAAACTAAGTCAAAATGGAATAATGCTTAGGATTTCAAATTAAATAAGGTCTAATTAACATTAATAATGATTTAACAAATAAGATATCAAAAGTGGGATTTTGATGTATTATGGAATAAGGGTAAAATCATGAAGATGGGTAACACTTTTGCATGTTTTATGACAAATTTTTTTTAATTTTAACAGGTTCTTCAACTTCCGGTAAACAAAAGTATTTTTTTTTTATTTAGAATTTTACTTTCCTGTAAAAACAAAACTTGTGAAGAATTTTGTTAGCTTTCTACTGACTATTTTTCAAATTTTTTTTTATTAAGATTTGATATGTCAATTTGGCAATTGTTTGACAGTATGTTCCTTAAAAATCAAGGGAAAGATAATGAGTTATTTTTTCCCACAACAATGTATCCATTATTAAACTTTTGTTTTTGACAAATGAAATATACTGCAACAATCTACATAGACTCTATTTTGTGATGACTATAGTTTTGAATCTAACGGATGAATATTATAATTTCTAGAATTTTTTGAAGTTGACCAATCTGAAAAGGTTACAGATTTTAAACACATGTTTTCCTCCACCATGTATCTATCTTAATTTTTACTTCAAAGTAAAATATAAAAATACCCTTTTGAAGAGAACAGTTTAAGGATTATGAATATAAGTTTTCCATAATTTTCCACTGTTTATTTTTAGAGATATGGATTTTTCATTTAACCAAATCATAATCTCACCTAAAAATAATATGCAATGATTTGTTTATAAAATTAAATAAAATTAGATAAAAACAATGAAAATGAAAACAAATTATACCCAATGAAAGTAGATTCAATTTTTAAAATGTCGGTATCAATTCTGAAACTAAATTCTGAGTATTTGTAGGAGTCCGCTAACTCCAAAGATGAAGTAAGATGGAGATAATTTGCAGTTTCCTGCAAACAGTCCCATTTTCAGGTTTTCGGGTGAAACCTAGTTTTTAACGAAATCTGTTAAAAATAAACATTTCGGCCGAAATATGATTACCACGGGAAAATAATTCATCCGAAAAACATTGTACATGAATTTCGACAGTGCCGTTAAATTTGACATCCAAATTTTCGGCCGAACAAATTCCTAGCAACATTTTTTCGACCGAAAAAATGCTGCTAGGAATTTTGTAGACTCGATTGTCACGAAAGTGTTACCCAACTTCATGATTTTACCCATAATCAATCCAATAAGATTATAAATAATGACCATATGTTAACCCCTGGTTGGGAAAGTCGTGGTACCCTATAGTGACGTAGCATGTCATGGTGGGTCTACGTGTCAAGTAATGATGGTTCCACGTGTCATAATGATTTGGAATCTGGAGGATCTCTGAGAAGAGGTATGGGCCATAGGTCAGTGAATATGCAAGACTCAATCTCATCCATAGATCTTTAAGGGCCCCACATAAGCTAATCACAACAAGAGCATGAGAAGGGTCATTAACAGTATTGCAAGTTAGCAACCCTAAAGCAAGAGGATCCATTGATTTTCGAACCCTGAGGGCCTTTGGATCAGTAGGTCAGATCTGTCGGAGTGTGTGTGGTTGGAGAGAGTCTATTGGAGTAGATTTAGTGCTAGAAATATTCTAACCACGATGGGAAGACTCCGATGTAGAAGGAAATATCTGAAGTGATTCGAACAATCAAAATGGGAGTCATATGGGCCAGGTGGCAGATGCCATGTCAATTCCATGAAGGATGGCATGAGTGATGGGGAACCACGTGGTTGACACATGGTACTACGATGGACTCAATAATGAAAGTCTGAAAACTTTGGGAGGTTGTAAATTCTGATCCAGAGCTTAGTTCTGAGCATGGTGACAGTTGTTGGAAAGATATTAATGAGCAAAAGACGATCATGTCCTCTATATAAGGATTTGAGATGGTTGAGGAAAAGTGAAAATTTAATACCCCATCCCTTAAAATGGTACTTAAGGGGTTGGGTGTCTTATAGAGTGGTATCAGAGAAAGCAAGAACACTTGGGTTTCTTGGGCTCATGAAAGAGTAAAAAAAAATTTCTTAGAAAACTTTAAGGGGGAGGGGACCCTACCCTACCCTATTCATAAGATCTTATTAAAAATTTACTACCGAAAATAAGATTAAGACATTCTACTGTTTTTACATGCTTTAAATATGAACTGTATGATTATGTGTTAAATGATGAAGTTGATTTCACCTTACGAAGTTACTTGTGTTGTTCATAAATTAATGGATATTTAACTAACATAAAATGTTGTTATCATCACTTAACCAATCAATGGACAACAAGGAAAAATACAACATAAATAATGGCGACACAACATGAGATGGGAGAACACTCTCATAATAGAGAAGAAGAGTCTGATGAAAGGAGAGTGGTGGAAGCCCCTCCGAATTTGGTTGGAACTGTAAGAAGCCTCATGGAAGAATTACAAAGATTTAAAGCATACAATGAGAGGCTTATAAAAGAAAAAGAAAATAAAACTGAGATAAATGTATTTTTATTGCAAAGCCTATTAGATATACAGAGGCAATTGTAGCATGGGCCAACAACTAATAATGTGGACAAACATCCGTCAAAGAAAACCCAGAGTCCACCTGGGATACAAAAACATGTCCCTGAAAGTATAAACACAAGGAGAAGCACTTCGAAGAAGGACCAACATGGAGCCAAGAGGCATGCTAACAGCAAGGATTCATATGGAGATTTCTCTAGTGAGGGAGATGATATCTCCAAGGAATTTTCCAACAGTGAGATTAGTTCACATTCTTAGAGGAGAAGAAAGAGGAGGAAACATTCCAAGAGCCATGATCCTGAAGAGTTTAATAAATCCAAGCCACCCACTTTTGATGGGGAGATTAAAAAGGGGGAAGAAGAATAAGTTTGTCTACTTGGCTTAAATAAGTACTTCAAAGTCCATGACTACTTTAAAAACTTGAAGGCTCAAATAGCCATTTTCAACTTGAATGGAAAGGCCTCTATCTGGTGGGAAGACCTTATAAATGTGAAAGGAATTCAAGAGAAGGAGATGTCATGGAAACAATTCAAGAAACACTTCAAGAAGAAGTACCTGTCTGAAAGGTACTATGATGAAAAGACTAAGGAGTTGTATGAACTCAAGCTGGGACAACTAACCATAGATGAATACATCAACAAATTCCTGGAGTTAATGAGGTATGTGCCCTATATGAAATATGAAAAGGTAAAGATGAAACGATTCATTAGTGGGTTGCCTCAATCCTTTCAGAACAAAATTGAGTTTGATGAACCTAAGACTTTAGAAGACACTATTCGGAAGGCAAGGTACTGCTATGAGAAATTCAAGCACAAGGAAGAAACTCATAGGGATTGGAAAAAGAAAGGTAAAATAGGATTCAAGAAGAAAGGGTTTAAATCCTCAATGCTTAAGAACCATAGGAAATGATCTAAGATGATCCTTCCCACTAAGAGTGTGTATGTAACACTCTGTTTCCCCTAGTTTGTAAAAATAACTATATTGGCCAAGAACTATGGCAAACTCAAAGACGTGAGTGTTTAATTTGACGGACCTTTTTATGAAAGGTTGATGAATGTAAATTATGTTATGAATATGTGTTTCATGGCTGATGGGAGGGGGATGTGCTAAAAGAGACCACGATGGCTAATGAGAGGTGGTGGAAGGGACTTGGAATGGTTGCGTTAACTTCCACTGAGCTAGTACCGTACTAGTTTTACTTGCTCAAAGACCAAAGCAACTCTCTGACCTCGAAATGGATTCCCATCAGATTGGTAGGTGGGGAGGCTCCTCAAGAGTTAATGAGAGGATGGGGGTGAACCTCCCATCCATAACAGCTCCCAGACCTGACCGTGGATGGGGAAATTCGTGCCACACACAATCTTGCAGAGAAAGGCAAGAGAGGAAGTGTGGTAAGGGGAGGGGAGGGAGAACGCGCGCAATAGGGATCATGGGGAAGAACTGGAGAAACTTTGGAAACATAGGGGGTTTTGAATAGAGGAAAAGGAGAGTAACCTTCGTCTTGACTTCCATTGAGCCAGAAGTAGAAAATTGAACCTCAAGCATCGTGGTCTAGCTCGGGGGTGGCTAGTGGTAAATCCATTTGGAGTCACTGAGCCTATGGTTGGGTGGAAATGAGCACCCCTCTTAGCAGTCGCGTCACACCTGGTGTTTTCTGATAAGTGTTTATATCTTGTATCTTGAATTGAATATCCTGGAACACATGCTCATGTTTGTACACTCATAAATGGTTTCTGTATAGAAGTGTTTTCCTGGTGTTTTGATCAGAAATAGTGGATGCATGCTTATACTTATATGACCATAATCAGTTTATATATAGAATGAAAAAGTTCAAATTACGAATCCGTTCCCTAGAGATTTGTCCCATTTACTTGACTCATTCTATGCCCTAGTTTGATTTCCCCGAAGGCACCTCCTTCCGGGAAGTTCCCTCGCATTCCAGAACTGGAGTGAGTTCCTTGAAAAGGCTACCATTTTAGTAAACCCATGAGTTTACTTCACCCCTGTCACAGAAGTTCATAGCTTGGTGATTTAGGAAGGATTTTCAATCTGGTCACCAAGCCTAGGGATAATTACCGAAGAACCCCCTGAAGGATCATGTGATCCGAGTCTAGAAACCTTGTACAAGAGAGAGTGGTTCTCTCAGGTTTTGGTGTTTCAGCGTTTCACTACCCAGAAAACCTAAGGGCAAGTTCCCTTGTATTCACCAGTCGTTAAATCCCGATATGTGAAACCCCGAAATGGTCTAGCATGAATAGGTTTTGGTGTTTCAGCGTTTTGGCACCTGGGAAGCCCAAGGGCAAGTTCCCTTGTATTCGTGAGTTATGAAATCCTGAAATGGTCTAGCGTGAATAGGTTTTGGTGTTTCGGCGTTTTGGCACTCGGGAAACCCAAGGGCAAGTTCCCTTGTATTCGCCAGTCATGAAATCCCGATATGTGAAACCCCGAAATGGTCTAGCGTGAATAGGTTTTGGTGTTTCGACATTTTGGCACCCGAGAAACCCAAGGGCACGTTCCCTTGTATTCGCCAGTCGTGAAATCTTGATATGCAAAACCCCGAAATGGTTTAGCGTGAATAGGTTTTGGTGTTTTGGCATTTTGGTACCCGGGAAACCCAAGGGCAAGTTCCCTTGTATTTTCCAGTCATGAAATCCCGATATGTGAAACCCCGAAATGGTCTAGCGTGAATAGGTTTTGGTGTTTTGGCGTTTCGGCACACGGGAAACCCAAGGGCAAGTTCCCTTGTATTCTCTAGTCACGAAATCTCGATATGAGAAACCCCGAAATGGTTTAGCGTGAATAGGTTTTGGTGTTTCGGTGTTTCGGTACCTGGGAAACCCAAGGGCAAGACCCCTCGTCTTCGCCAGTCCCGAAATCCTGATACGCAAAACCCCGATGCGCTCTGTGAATGAGCCCTAGGTCACCGGATAGGGTCTTTTGGTAGGGAGGAGGAGTCCCGAAAGAATCTGGACCACCCATTTGTAGGGACGTGAGGTGAAGATCTAAGGCCACCGGGGTTCTGGACATCAGAGGAATAGGAGTGAAGACCTCGCTAGAAATTTTGAAAGGTAGAGTGTCGGGATTTAATCCGGGCTGTTGATCAAGTCGACAATCTGGACCATAGATCCAGATGATACCGGGCTTTCGGGTTCTAGGGATTTTAAAGGGAAAGGAGGAACACTTGCATCGTGATTTCCTGAATCGCGAAACCCAAAAAGAATTTAGAGGAACAACGCCAGGTCATAGGACTAGTCGTATGAAAAGAGACCCAAGGGAGGAGCTAAGGATCTGTTAGACCCTTTTGGGTTTCGGCATTTCGAAAGACAGAGAACATGGGAACGCTTGCATCGCGATTCCCCAAATCGTGAAAGCCAGAAGCGCCTTTTTGGTAAAGCCTATGTTCATAGCCAACGATCACATGGGGGAGCATAAGGGAAGGGAGGGTCTATGCTAGGCCCCATAGAAATTTGGGGATTTTTTCCCTCGAGAAAAAGGAGAAAAATCTTAGTTTTCATAGTGGGTGTGTGACAAATTGGTATCAGAGCTGATTTTCTCTTAGCAATTGAAGCACAAGTCTAAGAGAACTTCAGCTCTGATACTAATTTTTCACGCACCCAAAAGCCCAATATCATCTGGATCTATGGTCCAGATCATCGACTTGATCAACGACCCGGATTAAATCCCGACACTCTATCTTTCAGGATTTCTAGCAAGGTCTTCACTCCTATTCCTCTTATGTCCAGAACCCCGGTGGCCTTAAATATTCACCTCGTGTCCCTACAAATGGGTAGTCCATATTATTTTGGGACTCCTCCTCCCTACGAAAGGACCCTATCTAGTGACCTAGGGCTCATTCACAGAGCGCATCGGGGTTTTGCGTACCGGGGATTTTAAAGGGAAAGGAGGAACGCTTGCATCGTGATTTCCCGAATTGCGAAACCCCGAAAGCATTTAGAGGAATAACGCTAGGTCATAGGACCAGTCGTATGAAAAGCGACCCAAGGGAGGAGCTAAGGATCTGTTAGACCCTTTCGGGTTTCGACATTTCGAAAGACAGAGAACATGGGAACGCTTGCATTGCGATTCCCCGAATCACGAAAGCCAGAAGAGCCTTTTTGGTAAGGCCTGTGGTCATAGCCAATGATCACATGGGGGAGCACAAGGGAAGGGAGGGTCTGTGCTAGGCCCCATAGAAATTCAGGGATTTTGTCCCTCGAGAAAAAGGAGAAAAAAAAAGGCGAAAAATCTTAGTTGTCGTAGTGGGTGTGTGACAGTGTACCAACATAATTTTCCATATCATAGTGGAAATAATCCATATGGATCATCCCCATGAAAGACCGATAATACAAAGAGAGAACCATTGAAATGTTGGGGATGTGGAGAAGAACATTTCCTAAGGGAATTCCCACATAGGAAACAAGACGATAGAAGGGTTTACAACATATAGGAAGCTACCACAGTAAATAATGTGGCTAGGAGCATGCCACAAATTTATCCATCCTTGAATAATAAACAAGATGACCACCAAGATTCAGTGGTGGATATGGAAGGTACGATTACCAACCATATTGTTTCCATTTTAATTGACCCTGGTTCTAATTTGAGTTATGTTTCCCCTCAAACTGTTGAAAAATGTAAACTGCAACAAGTAAAACATGCTAAATCATGGTTGGTACAACTAGCCACTGGAACAAAAAGAAAGGTAATAGAGGTCATACTAGCATGCCAATTCATTATGAATGGGTTTTTTACCCAAGCAACCCTAAGCATACCTCCTTTAGGATCTTATGGCATGCTGATTGGAATGGACTGGTTGGTTGCCAATAAATCCAAGTTGGATTGTTATAATAAAACATTAGAGTATGAAGATGAAGAAGGGAAGAAAAGGACCCTACAAGGAATTCAAAATCTTGTCTCAGTGATACAAATACCATCCTTTCAAGTGAAGAAGTATTGCGGAAAATGATGTCATTTTTATGAAATACAAGTATTGAATTATGTTGAGGAAAATAAACCAAGCCTAGAGGACCATCCTATATTAAGAGAGTATAAATATGTGTTTACAGAAGAGGTGCCAGGTCTACCTCCAAGAAGAGACATTGATTTTTTAATAGAACTTATACCTGGAGCGATGCCAATGTCTAGAACACCCTATAAGATGAGTACACCTGAGCTAGTTGAGCTCAAATTACAGTTGAGGGAGATGTTGGACAAAGGTTACATCTGAACTAGTGTGTCTCCTTGGGGGAACTAGCCTTATTTGTAAAGAATAAGGATGACACACTCATGTTGTGCATAGACTACAAACTTCTCAATGAGATGGCAATTAGGAATAAGTATCCCTTACCAATAATTGATGACTTGTTTGATTAGTGAAGGGGTGTTGCAATTTTCTCCAAGATTGACTTGAAGTATCGATACCATCAAGTATGTATTAAGGATGAATACATCCACATAAAAACCTTTAGGATGAGACATGGGCACTATGAATTTGTGCTGGTGCCATTTGGGATTACAAATGCACCGACCACCTTTATGTGCTTAATGAATAATGCGCTCAACAAGTTCTTGGACAGATTTGTGTTGGTTTTCATTGATGATATCCTAATCTATTATAAGAGTAAGGAAGAGCATGAAGAGCACCTTAGGTTATTACTTCAAGTACTGAGAGAACACAAACTCTATGCAAATTTTAATAAGTGTGACTTTTTCCAAAAACAAGTCCACTACTTAGGCCATGTCATCTCTCAGGAAGGAGTGGTAGTTGATCCCGATAAGACCAAAGCCATTATGGATTGTCCTACACCAAAATATGTAGTTGATATCAGATTCTTTATGGGCCTAGTGGGCTACTATAGAAGGTTCATAAAGGGGTTTTCCAAGATTTATTATCCAATCACATCCCTTCATAAAAAGGGATTTAAATGTTTTTGGACAACAGAGTGTGAAGAGAGTTTTCAGTAGCTGAAACACTTTATAACCAATACACTTGTGCTAAAAATTACAGACCCAAACAAGGACTTCCTTGTGTGTACAAATGTATACAAGGAAGGATCAGAGGAGTCCTCATGCAAGAAGGGCATGTGATTTTCTACGAATCTAAAAAATTAAATGAGCATGAAGAAAATTATGAGACACATGAATTGGAATTGGCTGCCATAGTAAATTCTCTAAAATTGTGGAGGCATTACCTCCTCGACAGAAAATGTGTAGTTATGACAGACCATAGTAGGTTGAGATATTTGTTTGACCATCCCAAACTGAATGCTATGAAATCTAGGTAGATGGATCTCCTTAGTGAATTTGGTTTTGAAATCAAACACATTAAGGGAAAATAAAATAGGGCGGTTGATGCCCTCAGTGGAAACACGAAAGTGATTCACTTGGTAGCTATAAGCACTTGTAAATCAGACATCAAGGAAATGGTTAAAAGTGCACAAGAAACAAATGAGTTTTTCAAAACTGTAAAGGCATATATAGAGCAAGAGCCCATAGGGATAAAGTATGAGGGCTATCAAATATTGAATGATGGCCTGCTAACATACAAAGGTCGGTTGTATATCCCAAATTGTGACTAATTGAAGAGGTTCATCATGGATGAACTACATAAAAATACCATATATTGACCACCCTGGTTATCCAAAAATGATCACAACCACTAAAACCTTGTTTTATTGGCCTGGAATGAAAAAGGACATAGTTGAATACTTAGCTAAATGTTTGGAGTGTTAGTATGTTAAGGTGGATAACAAGCACCCAACAGGGCCATTGCAGACCCTACCAATTCCCGAATGGAAATGGGAAACCATCTCCATGGATTTTATCATGGGATTTCCTAAATCAACCAAACAGAATGATGCCATTATGGTAGTTCTGGATAAGCTGATCAAGGCTTCTCACTTTATCCCTATAAAATAAACTTGCAAGGCAATAGATATTGCCAATATTTTCATGAAAGAAATATTCAGGATGCATGGTATACCAAAGGAAATCATATCCAACATAGATTCTAAATTAACTTCAAATTTTTGGAAGTCTCTATTTGCTATTTTTGGGACTAAATTATTATTTAGTACATCCTACCACCCTCAAAATGATGGGAAGACAGAGAGGGTAAACCATGTATTGGAGGAAATGTTAATGATACATTTAATGCACCAGCCCAAGAAATGGGAAGAATATCTACCCTTGGTATAGTTTGCCTACAACAATGGCTATCATAAATGCTTGAAAATGAGTCATTTTGAGGCTCTCTATGGTAGACAATGCAAGGTTCCAATCACCTGGGACGACCCAATGGATATACTTACACTCGGGACAGACATGCTAAAAGAAATGGAATAACAAGTACTTCATATAAAACAAAATCTGAAAGTGGCCCAGGACAGACAAAAAAGATATGTAGATAGAAATATTACTCCTAGAGAGTTCAAAGTAGGGGATCATCACGTATCTCTAAATTAAACCCAAAATAATTTCCTTGAGAATGGGAACTTGTGCCAAGATGGAACCTTGGTATTGTTGACCCTTTAAAATTTTGGATAGAGTGGGACCTGTAGCATATAGATTAGCACTTCCTCCCGTTGAGCACTCAACACACCTTAAAAGTATTTTTTGCGAAATCTTTTCTTTTTGGGCACCACTTTTCATTTTTCTAAGTCAGAGTTTGTATTATGGATGAATGGATTTTTTCTTTCCTTTATATCATTAAACCTTATCATCGACCTTTTTTTTGGGTTTCGACGGATTGATTTTCCTAAGTAACAATGCACGATATGCCCGAAAGGTGCATGGCTTAAAACTCTTTAACAATCGTCGATCGAGGAAATTTGACCTATAAGATAGTCAACATACATATGTACTTTAAAATCATTCAACTCATGATTGTTCAAAATCATTCTCATGCAATCCTCAAAGGCATAATCATTTTCCTCTTATCATGACAATAGACCATCCTTTCTCATTTACTCTTTCATTTATTTATACTGGCCTTTCCTGGGGAAATGGAGCACATTCCCCTTAAGCTATCATTCAAAACATAACTTCCATGACTCATCAGAATGGAGTCAACCATGCATCCATGGTATTCATTTAATATCAACAAGTGTAATGCTTGCCTCACATTTCATGCATTTAGGAAGTCACCTCGTGCCTTTAATATACCTATACTCTTACATCATACATGTGCATCACTTGCACATTTAATACCATTCATACCTAATTGGTATTAATATCAATATTCATGTCAAGAAGCCTCACAATGCATTAAACCCATGCACTCAAGCATATACAAACATAGCCAAACATTCATCATGCAAGCTCATTGATTGCACCCTTTCCATGTCATACATGCACATGAACATATCATACTTCTAGATCCTCCTCCCAAGGATATTTCTGTCATTCTTATGAAAAGCCTCATAGGGAAACTCAACATTGAGCTTCACTCTCAGTTTAGAGGTTGCAGTCATATTATTCTTTTAATCATGTATACACATACTTGTATATATGTAGGTGTATATCTTGCAGCTTTTTACTTCATTCATATATCTATATTTCATTCATGTTGTTACTCCCCTGGTATCATCCGGTCATTATTGACCAATGCAAACCAACAACAAGTCTTACACTACAACCAACCATAGTTTTAATTGAGTCAATTTGCATGTTACATTCATGCAACCATTATTGTATTCATTACAACATGTTCTCATCTTGCATTTTCATTCCTAGATAGTACTCATGCCAATACACGTTTTGTACAACGATGAGCTCATAGTATGGCTGATATACCCATTTTACTTTTCCCTTTATGGGAATTAGCAACAATCCCAAAGGACTCCTCTTTATCTTGCTTAAATAGATTATCCCTGCTATCGATTTCAACCATTATAGGTCAAGTAAACTGACCCTACACATTTTCATTAGTCCTCTTAACTGCAACAGACTCTGCCTACCCTAGTAGATAGACAATGTTACACTATAACAAAACAACTTAGTTCATGTCCCTTGTCTGGCTCATGCAACTTCATAAAATAATTTCTTCCACCTATGCCATTCATATTTAGGTCTTGCTAGAAATATGGATTAGCATATCCCTACTCTTGTAAGAGTAGTTATCACTTTGACAAAGGGACAATATAATTCCTTTGTTGAAATTTAGTAGGAATTCCCAAATCACAGTTTCAATATGCAGTCCTTCTCCTCGTGGAGTTAATGAAGATAATAAGCATTCTTCCATAGGTAGAATTACCTTTCAACAGACATCATCTTAAGCTTGGTATTCCATTCCTATGACTGGTCTCAAGCCCACCCAGGCCTATGTTTGAATCATGCTTCGCTAGATAGGGTAGTGCAGGGTGCCCTCTCTTTTAAAGTTATCTAAGAAGAAAAAACCACTCAACTCTTTCATGAGCCCAAGTAGGACAAGTTTTTTTTCCATGCTCTGATACCAATTTGTAACAAAACCATCCCCTAAATGCTCTTTTAAGGGGTGGGGCATCATAATTTTGTTTTCCTTAACTATCTCAAATCCTAATTCTGGGATTTCTATCATGTCCTTCTCGTTTAGAAATCTACAACCACTGCCTCCACGCTGAAATATGAGCTTCGGATTGGCAGATATACCTCTCCCAAGTCTTCCAAAGTGCCAAGTCTTTGGACTGCACAATCTTACACCACGCGTCCACAAAACATCAACGACTCTGATTTACTTTGGGACTCTATGCTTTAGTGAATTCCAAAGTACTCACAAACACAAACCTATGAAGTGCAATCCTTCTGGAGTGTTAGATATCCTGACATGCTTCCTCCACTACTAACAGTTATGATGAACTTCGATGCTTCGAACTTCGGGATTTCTCAACTCTCGCAACAAGCCTTCCTCCAGAGTGACAGATCTTATGACACATGTCCTTTTAGATCGACGAATCAGGTGAACTCCAGCCTCCGGGCCTTCGGGAGTTCTTGTTCCACTTTTCTCCGAAGGGGCTATCCTTTGAAGTAATAGATCGTCCGCCACACGTCCCCAAACAACAGATGGTTTATATCCTCTTATTTACTTCGATCTTCGGGGATTTTTGAAGCACCAAGATTCAAATCCTCCGCAGTTAACGATATACTAACACGCGTCCTAGTTGATGGACGGTTCATATCTCCTCTAACTCCCTACGACTTCAGGAGTCTTCAACCTTTTACACCTACTTCTTTCCATTGTTTTAAACCTCCAAAGTACAGAATATAGTGCCATGTGTCTCTCGACGCCAATGGCTAGGATGGACCTCGACACTTCGGGACTTCGATGATTTCACCCACTCCCTGCCTATAAACTCTCGGAGTGTCTAGTTCCGTACTAAAGGATCTGTCACCACACATCCTTTATGATGGAAGGTCGTCATATACTCCAGCCTTTGGGGGTTTTGACATTACAATAGCCCTGTCCTCCCGAAGCAGTCAACACCAAGCTGACTACATCGTATATATGACGGTCGGGATAGATCCCGGGAATCCTCAAATATATGGCCCATATTAACTTTGGGACTTCGGGGTATTCACCTCCTGTACGATGAATATGCCAAATTCATTGGACCTGTTGTAACGACCCAAATTAAATAAATATTTAAAGACTATAAAGTAAAATTAATTAAAGAAAATAATAGTGATTAACTAAGTAATACTTTAACTGCAGATCACATTTAATGACTTGAGAAATAAAATTTAAAAGATCAATGAAAATGATATAAAATGGTGGCATATGCAGAGAAGGAGAGCCTGTTAGTCCCTAGAAGATAAAACATTAATGGAGGGATAAGGGATGGGGACGAGGGCAGGTAGGGAAGTAAAGGAGGAGTCGGTGAAGGAGGGATAAGGGGAGATTGGAGGGGATTCGAGAGGGAGAGGATTATTCTGGGGACTTTTGGACTTGCTGTGAGCACAGAGTTTCGGACTGTGGCTTTTGATCAGTGAGGCACTGAGTTGCTGGAGGTTTTGGGCACGGGGGCCAGGATATCCGTAGATATCCTGGAGCTAGGTCGTTTTCCTAGTTGGCAGGGTGGACATTAGTTTTGGGTAGTTATTTTCCTGTTTGTGGCAGGGTTGATCGAGTAGCAGGCAGCAGCAAGGCACAGAGGCAACATAAATTAGCATCAGAACCAGGTACTTTGTCAAGTTATGTATTTATTTCTTCTGTCATGAAATCAATATTTAATAATCTAAGTTACTAAAGTTGTTGTTATCAAGATCCATATTATGCTAGGAAGTTATTGTCTCAGTTATGAAATAAATTGCTTATGAAAATAAATGATGTTTAAAATTATATGGATGTTACACCCGTGAAGTCCGAAGGGCTTGAAGGATTAACATCCGTGTTCCTTCACCAGATATGATGATCGTGAAGAACTTCGGCTCCTCCTAAACTAATCTCATCCATCTATCTTCCAAATGAAAGGATCTTCCCTTTCGAGAATTGAATCTCGCTATCCTTCCTGAGCTTCATCAACTCTAAATTATTTAGGCACTTTGCGCTATTTCTCCTGAACTTAACACTTACAAGAATATTCTGTGCACCCCTTGTGCTTATTCATCAACTCTAGAACTTAATAGGTTCTTGATATATTCCCGCCTCACAGAGACCCTGTGCATACATGCACTACCTCTCTTGATCTTAACAGACTCCTTCCTCTAGGAGACTCAGAACGACTAGGAGTATCGACATGCACATGTGAAACTGTGCCCAAGGTCAATGAACTCACAGTTCCTTTGCTTAAACTTGAGCCACTACAGGGCTCGAGCATTTACATATACAAACCATATAGTTTCTTACTTGCTTAAATACATAATCAAGCAAAGATAAAGGGATACAGTCTAATCATCAAGCAAACATGCACATCCCTACAAAATTCATAGGATATTCAACTTTAATCTACATTTATAGTTCAATTACATAGGATATGAGAATACTTATCTATTACAAGTTGTAGCCAACTAACTAATTGTGGGTGTTCTCCTTTCCACCCAACCATAGGCTCAGAGGCATTCATTCTTAATGCTCTGGCCACCCCTGTGACAAGCCATGATATCACTAGGGAATTTATGCCAATTCTCAAAGATCATTTCTCTTTCACAGTTTCTGCGAGGTTTATCAGATTCTTCCTTAGCATCAAGCTCACGACCTTCTGCTCAGGTCCCGTTCTCTACAAACTCTTAGAGATTTCCTTCTCTTTCACGGCCTCAACGAAGTTTATCAGATGCTCCCTCAGCATCAATATTGTGGCCTTCAGCTAGTTCTTAGCTAGAGAGCTTCCTATGTTCTCCTTTCTTCTCTCCATTCTCCCCATGGCTTGCATGCACATCCCTCCTTGGGAAGGTTCTACCTCCTATCATGTTCCTTCTGTCTGAAGGAAACTCGGGTCAGTCTGGGTCTGCAGGACCCTATGGTACTTCAGGCTGACATTATTTAGCTAGACCATGCTTCCATTCATGGGGGTAGTTGATTATTCAACCACCAGTCCTTTCTTCATTAGTCGATTCCTCCTTGGGAACCGGAGAAGGTTTATTATCCTCATCAAAGGAAAATTTGGGTTCATTCGACATAATGAACCCTCTCTTATAGTTTTTACATTCTTTCCTCTACTGATATCATGGCCAATACTTCAAGGCTTCACCCCCACATTCAATCGTCGACAATTCAAACAATAATACAATTACATTGTTCCCATGCCATAGCATGGTGATTATGATTAATGATTAATTACAAGTTGGGGAAAACATGGGTGTTACAATTAGGGTGAAGACTTTGATTAGGTTCTGCATAGGCTAACTAAATATCTCATTAAGCAATATTAGTTGTAGACAAAGGCATGACTAACTCTACATATTCATTAAATTGAAGGAATCTCTAGCATTTGTGGAGTCGATGTCAAAGTTACCTCGAGATAGTGAGGATCAGTTTGAAATTGAATCATTACTTGATGAACATTTATTCCTCATTACCTATTTTGATCTGTGGTGTGGAGACATCCTAGTATATCTCTAGACTCATTGGTTCCCTTCTCAATTGTCTCATGATGAATGTTGGCATGTTTGGCATCATGCAAAAATATACCTCGTTAACGGTGACACTTTGTATCATCAAGGGGCCAAACTTGTTTTACATTGATGTATGAATCATTAGTGGGTGGAGAAGGCTCTCAATGACTATCATAGTGGAGCATGTTGTAGTCACCTTTCTAGGTTGTCCACAACTCATAGGATATTATGCACACGGTATTTCTAGTATTCTATTTTCAAATATTATGTTGAATCGGTCAAGAAATTTCATCCTTGTTAGGTGTTCATGAAAAATGTGCATCTACATATAACTCCTTTGTTTCTTTTTGTCACCATTGGCTCCTTTGTGAAATGGAGGGTCAATTTTATGACTTGTGATCTATTTTTGGTGAAAGGTCATAAGTATATTATTGTATATGTGGACTACTTCACTAAGTGGGCTGAAGTTATTCCTACATTCACAAATTATAATGAAATGATGATAATGGAGGCCATGTTACCTATTGAATGTGAAATTCCCTTATTGAACTTATCTTTTAAGATCTTTCCTTACACAACTTCTAAGGAAGAGAACCTTGTTTACCCAGAATGGATTGATGAACACCATAAATATGTGGCCACCATGAATGAGGCTCATAAAAAGTGTGTTAAGGCTCAATATCATAAGTCTTTCTATCCTCTAGTTTTATCTGAATGAGACCTATTATTGTTTTATGAATAGGATGGAGATACCTTGGGGGAAGGAAAGTTTAATCCTATGTAGCATAATCCTTATATTGTGAGGCATGTTCTTAGTAAATGATCCAAAAATCCTTAGACACCACTTATTCCTTTAAATATATACATGCAACATATAATTTGATCCAGAATAATTTACCAATCATATTGAGGTGATTTGCAGAAAAATGAGGATGTGCTCTTTCTCCAAAAACTCATAAACTCATGATTAATTTGTTGAATAATGAGATGACACAACAAAAAATAAGAGAAATCAAATTACATATAGATATGACATATATCACTTCATCTTCAAAGTCCCTTTAGATAGTATGGATGTTATCCATCATCTCAAAAATCCAAATTACATTACAATATGGGCTCACAAAAAGCTAATTTAATTGACTCTCTTTAATTCAATTACTTAAAACAAGAAAATACGTTCACTATTGAAATCCTTGCGAAATTCTGAGAAATTTGACTATAAAGTCGACTCATTTTCGAGCTGGCTCAATTTCACCTTCTTTGGCACACAAAACAATGTGCTAAATGATCATTGATGGATATTTGAACTAAGACTTTTACAAATGACTTCAAATCACAAAATAGACCTCAAATTCATGATCCTTTCGAAAATCATGAAAAATGAGTATAAATTTGCCTATGTTTGGACAATATGTTATAGCAAGATTTGCCTCACCATTGCTATCTTGCACATAGGGCCTTTCTCCATTTCCCTATGCAGACTTATCAACCCCTTTTTGATAAATCCAGAGCCAAAAATATATATTTTTCCACATATACGCTCCCTAACTGCTTTGCAAGATGCGTATATGCTTGATGCTCCACTATAGCTAGCGTATATCGGGAATTGTGCCAGAAATACAAAATGAGGTCGGGTTTCCATGTCATGACAAAAGATCTCTGATCTTTGGCCTTCCATATACTGGAAACTATAAGAGCACAATTTCGAGCTATGGAAAAAGAGAGAGAAAGCATCCCTTTGTCCCTCAAGTCTGAACATAGTGTTCAGCCCCCAAGATCTTCCCTTGTTGTCAAGAGGATCTCATTCTCTCTTTGCTACGAGCTTGCCTTTGGTGGAGGATTGAAGTGGTGGAGACCCAGTTGGAAGGAACTTGGTTTATTGGTTTCGAACCGTGCCGACACGAAAGTCTGTAATGTTGATACTTCTGTTGATCAATAATTAATAGAAATACTCCTTTCTCGTCCAATCAATATCTTGCGAATATATGATTATTATCCATGGGCATGTTTATAATGTTTATTAATGGATTGTGCTATCTGATGTGCTAGCTCATTTTATATATTGTCACTATATACTTGCATCACTTGTTTGTTTAGAACTTCTTGCAGGTGTAAATCTTTGGGTCAAAGTGCTCAACGGTGGAATGACATCAAACGATTGGTTCGAGGTAGGATTCTTCCTCGTATTGCAAATTAGTTTATATAGCACATGTTGGAATTGAGCTGATTTATGCAATCATACCTGTCTGTTGTGGTTTACCCTTGGCCATAGAGAGTTTTTCCCTTGTAACAAAATTGGTGACCATACTGGGGAAGGGTAAACCAGTACCTATTAACACAAATATTTTCCCTTGTAACACAATACACCTCATGGAATTTTTTACGAACCAACCATACTTGGCCTCTTCCTAGCACGTACTTCGAGACACTCGGGAACTTTGTAGACCTGGGAATGCATGAAGTGTTGGGATCTGTGCCCATATATAGGTCGCGGGCCCTCCAACCTCCATCTGCAATATTTGGAAAATTAAATCAATTTCTGGTGGAATCTCGTTAAATGTGGTGCTCATGGCGCATTGGTTAACACCGTGGCCAATTTTAGTGGAGGTTAGGGGTTATATTCCCCGCGATCCTCTCTTGGCATATTTGTTGGTTGGTTATATGTTTATAGTATAACCATATACTATATATATATATGTGTGTGTGTGTGTGTGTGTGTGTGTGTGTGTGGTGTATTGTATTAAACTCGTCGCACATTCGTTAGCCCCGAGTGCCATGGCTTATGGTTACATGGAATATTACATATACCAAGGGTTGGGAGCTTATCCCTCAGCCCCTTTTCCCTATCGAATGAAACTTTATGCTAATTCAAAAAAATATTACAACATATATGGGTATGAGCCATATATGTGGCGCGTTGGTAGTGGAGCTTTGTTAAGGCTTTGGGAGGTTATGGAGGTCGCATGTTCAACCCCATCGACTCCATAATTTTACTAAAATATACCAATATAGGCCAATGGGAGGTTTCCATGTGGCAACCTCTCACTGGTTGAACCTTGACACTTGTCAATATGTGATTGGTCCAACTGGATTGCACCTTGCCTAGTCAATTGCCAACTCATATTCCCATTCAACGTATGGTCAGCCCACGTGGAACCTTGGGGTGTGACCACATCATCTGTACGGTCATTCCATGTGTCACCCTTGCAATGGTGACACCTATCACCCTTTTACCCCTTTGACTTTGACTTTGACCTATTTGACTAAGCTTTGATCGATCATAACTTTTGCATACAAACTCCGTTTAACTTATCGTTTGCACTATTAGAAAGCTGACGACAAGCTCTAAGCAATGATTCCATTTTCGAGAGAATTTGGGATGGTATAATTTTTAGATTTTACGGATCCCCTGGGACCTCTGTGAGCATTTCAAATCCTCCTAGACCTCTGTGAGCGTTCCTTAGATCCTCCTGGATCACACCTTCCCACTGAATAACTTTTGGACCCCAAAACATATAGATACTAAAAAACTTAGTGATGATAATTCACTCTTCCATATTGCTGAACTTTTTGGAATTTAGTCTTCATCTTGGGTCTTCGATCTTAGGCATTAGACTAGTGTATTTTTTTATTTCTTTCGAGAGTATGGCTTTGGCTCTGGCCTCTGACACTGTCGCTAATGGATTTGTTTCTAGCTCATAGATTCCTTGGCAAAAAAAAGTCATGTTCATTGAATCTTTGCAATACTCGTATCATGTATTTTAACATCCACTCCCATCTCCTAATTCTAAATATATTCCATCTCGGCCAATATGAAACCAAGTGAAATGTTGATCTATGCCTTTCCCTTTTAGACTCATTGTTCTTGTACTGATGATGTATCTGTAGGATTTTGAATGAATTCCTTGTATGTTACTATCATGCCTTGAAAAACAACTTGATCTATACTGTTATCACATGTACCTGTCTTGCTTGCTTCTATTCAAGGTATACATCCACATGAACATGACATAGTAATTTAAACATGCTTATAGCATGCACCTTTATGCCTCTTATTTCTAAAGAGGATTATTTCTCCTTTAACAGCTCTAGAAAGTTTTGCATTACTTCGATGCTCTTTCCACTCTCGATCTACATGATCCAACTGCATGCATCCTTATGTTCCTTCACTTTAAATTCTTCATAATCAAGAATGTTGTCTTAGACAATTTGATCCATATGTATCCCCTTTAATTGATGCTGAGACAACACAATTGTCTATACTGTTGTCTAAAGGCTTAGAAATATTTACAATGAGATTCCTCTCACTCTAAAACAATATGTAAGGTGGCTATATAGAAATATCTTTTAACGAGATTCCTCTCACCCTCAACATTATATAAGATGGAAATATAGAATCTATCTTACAAAATCCCTCTCACTCATATCAACATATAAGGTGGCAATATAGAAATTTTACAGAGTCCCTCTCACTCTTATAATTTAGAATGAGTGGCTTACAAGGCTTCTAATAGACTTTAGGAGATATACACATGTGCATATTACATTTACAAATATACATATTTACAATTAAATTTTTAGATGGTGTACTCATGGACTAATTCTCCCCATTTTGCTGGGAGGAGTCCCGCAGATTCTGACCTTTGACAATGCCTTTGACACTGATGTTGAATCTGACATTGAATCTGATGCATAATATAAGAAATCATTAGAACAAACTATAGGTCTTCCCAATAACATATATAACCTCTCTTTGTGAATACCAAGAACTATTGTTGTGTCTAGAGTAGCTTCCCTTGAATACACAAGTACGTGGCCATTCTATAATGTGACTGCATAGACTTCATCCTCAAATGTTGCAAATGAGAGTAGGTTTACCTTTAATTATGGTACATACAACATATGTTATAGTCCTATAAATCCTCCTGACTCGAGCTAGAATATTACATATCCATACCCTCTTATTTCTTGTCTGGTGTTGGTTCTAGATCCTACATAGAAATCTGTGTTGAACTCTGAGAAAGTCAGAAATACTGATCTCATCCTGGCATGTGGTGAGATGAGCCATTTTCCATGAACCATTCCTCGATGTCTTCATATATCACTTTTCCAAGACCAGTCGTTAGGAAGTATTATTTCCCAAACCTTTCAATAGGACCATTTACTTCATATGGAGTTGTTGCTTGTCTTCTTGCAAGTGTATTTACATCTTTTTTGTTCTACTTCAGAAATAAGTGCAGGTAAATTATCCATCACTTCTCGATCTGATGTCCACTCTTACCACAATAAGAGAAGAGTTTATTGTTCCCATCTTGGAACCATGATCCCTTCTTATTGCTCCCCTTTTCCTTTTCTTTGAGAAATGATCTTTACCTTTAGCCTTCTTCTTGGAAGAATTATCTTGCATGGACTGTTTTCTTCGACACTTCTACACATCATCGTTTCTAGTTCCACAGGAAGCACATGGATATCTAGACCATTCACTAGTGGGAAAAGTCTTCTTTCCTTCTCCTCTAGCATGCACATATTTCTCTAGAGATTTCTTACACATATTACCTTTCTTTGGACTAGAATGTAAGACTAATTGTTTATGAAGGACCTCTTCATCTAGATTTTTCTTTGCTTCAACAACCCTCAATCATTTTCCATCTTGACGAGAAGAGGAAAAATATGAGGAGTCATCTTTCTCGATCATTACTTTTGAAAGAGGTAGCTCCTTTTGTATTGGAGACTTCACGCTCTCAGCCTGCCAATGTTCATGGATTGATGTTGATGGTGCCAATGCCTAGTTCCTTATATGTAACTTTCTTTCTAACTCATGAAAAATACCCTTATGGAATTCCATATGAGATGTCAGTTGACTTTGCAGGCTCTACTTCTCTTCCTAAAGAGCTTGCAACTGCATTCTTAACTCATAATTCTCCTTCTGTATATACTAATTAATGCTCTTTTGCAACCCCATCTTCACGAGGAATTTACTCATTCTTCCTTCTTGAAAAGGGTCTTCAAAATCTTCACCAATTGAACTCTTGGATCACATCACATCAACAGCTTGAAAATACACGTCAAAACTAGCTCTGATGCCACTTGATCCGAAAATCCTTAGACACCACTTATTCCTTTAAATATATACATGCAACATATAACTTGAACCAAAATAATTTATTGATCATATTAAGGTGATTTGCAGAAAAATGATGATGTTCTCTTTATCCAAAAATGCATAAACTGATGATCAATTTGTTGAATAATGAGATGACACAGCAGAAAATAAAAAAACTCAAATTACATATACATATGGCATATATTACTTCATCTTCAAAGTCCCTTTAGATAGCATGATTGTTCTCCATCATCTCAAAATACCTCTCATACAAAGAATTATTCATTACATTAAGGGTACCTCTCATATTGGTATCAAGTATTGTTACAGTTCATACTTGTTAGTTATCTTTACCGAATCTAACTGGGTAGGTGACAATGATGATCAGAAGTCCAGTTCTAGCTATGTGTTTTACTTCAACACTAGATGCTTGGTTTCTTCATGTAAGAAAAAAAAGGTAGTCTCTTTGTCGACTATGGAAGATGAGTATAGTGGCGTCATTAATGTAGGAATGGAGGAAGTTTGGATTCGATAGCTCTTGGGTGAGCTTGGGTTTCTTGTTCAGGCCTCAACTGTTCTCTATTGTGACAATCATAGTGCCATTCAAGTTGTTTATAAACCTACTGCACATAGTAAAATGATGCATGTTGAACTTCATGTTCACTACTTGAGATGGTCAGTTCAAGAGAAGGTTGTCACTCTTGTCTATTTCAAAAACAATATCAGGTTGTTCATATCTTTACAAAACCATTATATGAAGCTAATTTTGTAAGTCTACACAATATGATTGGGCTTCGGGTAGCTGTAATTATGGGGGGTGTCATGTTAACATAATTTCACCTTCTAAAACTCTAGATCCATGTGTTGATTGGGGGGGATGTTGGAACCTTAGGTTTTGATGGTTCATCACACCTCTGCTAGAGACAGTCGATCGAGAGGTTGAATAATAGACATTCAGTCGAGTGCTCAACTAATCAATAGAGATAGTAGGTCGAGCAGTCAACTAACAACTGGAGATAGTCAGTTGAGCAGTCGATTAACAATTGGATACAATAGGTTGCGTGGTCAACTAGTAGTCGGGGATAGTCGATCAATGGATTGACTAGCTGAGAAATCGACTATGTGTCAAACAAATGGATGGTTGAGTTGACTAGCCGATAGGACAATGCGGGTTTGTCAGAAACCATTACAATCGTCAATTGTTATTTATGGAGCAGATCTTCCCCATTTCAAGGAAATTGGTTAGATCGTAAGACTATAAATAAAGTACCCCATGGGTTGATTAGATGTGATGAAAATTGATGTATTCAATGATGTATTGTGGTGTTTTTATCACAATGCATTGTGCTCAAGTGCTAAAATGGTGACTATAGACCACATTTAGACATCATTGTTCTTCTTAGAGTATTATTCCTTTTGTTCTATTTCTATAGATTTTAATTTGTTCTTCTCAGGGTTACCCCCAATCCCAACATCAATTTCATTAAAAAAACAATGCAACTCAAAAATAATAAAAAACCACATGTGATCTTACCTCATTTATTTAGTTATCTATGATCATTCTAGTAAACCATCTAGATCATTTATGGTACTAATAGTCTCCATTAAATTATGATTCTTGGAATGAGGTAGGAAGTATCATACTTTTAATGTTTTCTTCTTGAGCATTATTTGTAGTTGAAGGTTTGTACCAATTACTTATAAGTTTGTAAATTGGTATAAAGATGCACTTGGTTTGTAATCCTAAAATACATAACCACCTTTCTTTGGTTTGTTATCATCCTCTATCAAATATTGAATTTTAACAACCATTGACCCAATCAAAAATTGATTTCTTTTATCATCAATTAATGATATATTGTGGGTTTTCTTTCCCTCTAAGTAATGTGTAAACCAAATTCAATGCCCTATTCAATATTTTTTGAGGAAATCAATATGTATATGTTCCTTGCAAAAATGAAGTGTCAACACGTCAATCCACAACTTTCTTTTCAAAGGTCTTATTGAAAACCCAATTACACTAAATTGGCAAAGCATACTACATTAATGCTAAAATATAAAAATTAATATAATATTCCTCATGTGCACTAAACTTTGTTGCATAAGATCTAAGACATTATCAAAATATGATGAAATAGTTGATTGGTCCTCCTCCAACTAAGTTAATTCAATAGTTATCCATTGATCAATGGCAAGTGATACACAATTCCATGTATCAGCCTTGTCCATGGATTCATAGTCATCCCAATCACCACTGCTACATGTACCATAGAAGAATGCATGATTTCTCATCCACATATTGAATACATCGTTGTTTGTTGCTCGAAGTAAATCAAATCCAAAAATTCCATCTATTGTGTTGCAATGATATGCATGTGACCATTCTACATCAATTATCACCCCAAAAAAATTGCAAATGTCCTTTCTTTGTCAATTTCTCTCTCTTTGTTCCCTCTACCATTACTGAAGAATACCATTCAACTATGGATTTTTCATCTTGAATAGGGGAATTTCTCATAAACTTCAATTCCTTCATACATAACATGGTTTTAACACACACCCCATCTCTATCATACTCCCATTTTCCATGCACAATTTCAAAATAGTTCCAAATATGTGATGCCTTATATTTATTGTGCAATAAACACAACCATTGAAAAACATAGACATTTTGGAGCTAGCCCACACAACCATTTGACTAAATCTAATGTTGATACATCTATGCATTTTTATCCTTCAAGTGATTGTAGAACAATTGAAAGCAATGTTGCACATAAGCAAAGTCATGGCACATATCATCACTTATATATAAATGATACTTATTCAATACTATCTGTTTGACTTCATTGCTACCTAGCCCATGTCTGTATGTGATATGGAACATTTGGTTGACATGCTTTGAATGATAATATTTGTTTTGAATCTTGTTTTGTGGCCGATGGGTGTAATTCTTAGTAAAATCCACCATTGATAGTGTATTACTAGGGAGAAATATATCTCTTCATATTCTAAAATGTTCTTCTTGCCATTGAACCACATGAACATCTTAAACATATTGTTGGATCTTTTCCAAGAATTCCTTGATGAAGTTATAGACTCATACTTAGTGGAACAAAAATTAAAACATAAATTAAGTATTACATTAAATCCTTAGTAATAATTATAATTGCAATTTGAAAGAAAAACTTCAATTTAAAAACACATCACTAACTTAGGATGTCACCAATTGTATCTTTTTACTTTATTTTCTATTATCTAGTTTTGGAGTTATGCATATCAACCACCATCTTATCAAATTTATATTCTTTGTTCACATGTAAACAAGAAAAAAATTGAGATAAAATAAGTACCTCAAAACAAAAAAAATCTTATCAAAATCATTTAAAAAAACAATCATATGTTAAAGAAATTACATAATACATTATGATTAAGTTGAAATTCTTTGAATTAATTTTTTTTATAATTGAATTGAAATTGTTTGAATTAAAGATACTTAAATATCACATTCTTATTATTCTAACGGTCATTATTTAACTATGCACATAGTTAAAATACTAATAAAAGTATAACTTAAAGTATTTATAGTAAATATCTTACACACTTTTCAAAAAAAATGATACTATATTTGTCCTACACATCTCAATCAAAATGGTATTCTTAACTTACACA
>ML845819.1:0-22214 GCA_009831015.1 Picea engelmannii | reverse complement strand
ATAATACCATAGACTAAATATATTGCACAACGAGACACCCAAAATTTAATGTGAGTATTAAACAAGGGTGAAACAATGCATAAATATCCTTCAATGAGGTCCCAAAGAAGAATGGATATGTTGGCTTAGTTGTACATATATGACTGTTCTTTGAGTGGAATTCCTGGAGGCTTTTTGGAGCACCCCGAACATGAAATTGAATGGTATTTAAGGTGAGAGTTAATGATATTACCTGTACACATGTAATGTTTTTTTTTGCATCATATGCATGTTCAATCTCATTGGCATTCTCTTCAACAAAATAAGCCACATGCTTTATTCCATGCTCCCTTGTGTTAGCATCAGAAGTCACTCCTGGATTGCGGCAGGAGCAAAGCCCAACGCCCATCAGTTTTATGTCACAAATAATTTAATTGGGGTGGTTGAATGGATAGAGACCTAGGAAGATATTCTTTAACTCAGAAAACCAGGCCTGGCATGTAAGAACATGTGAGGTCTTAATCTAACTTCCGTCAGTAGGTTGAGTATAAAATGAGCAGAGGGAAGACTTGGTAGGAGAAGTGAATAAGACTACTTTGGGCATCAGACCTTCTAGCAGCTTGAGAAAGAAAAACTCAGAAGACAAGATCCTCTTGGTTCAGAGTTTCAGGGAATTGAAAGGTGACTTGACCGGATCCTTCAATTCCAAGTCATTCAGCATTGAGAAAATACAAGAGTTGATTAGAAACAATGCGAATATCATAGTAATCAAACATACATCATCCTATAACAATGCAACTTGATTGGATCCTCCAATTCTGAGTTGTTCTAACACAATGTTAACAAAGAGATGAAAAGAGGCTGACATTCATTAGACAAGAAGTCTCAAGCGCCAATACATAACCAGAGCAACCGATGCTTCATCAAAACTTTGCAATCGGGAGCCTAGCTCAACCATCCCCCTTATAAAAATGGAAAAACAACCTACATATACTCAAAGAAAACAATCGGCAGCAAGATCGAGTCACTGCATATAAAAAAAAGGTATGTCTGCATGTCTACTTACAGACTTCACATGTAGTCTCTGGACCGTGGTGCACTTATGTTAGATGCAATCAAACTCCTGACATCTCTATGGATGAATTGACAAGCCTTTAATCCTCTGCCGGATTTTCCATTTATGGTGGAGATGATGTCTAACCACCACCAACAACCTTAATAACTGCTTCCTTGGGATCGGGAATGACCCCAGTCAACTCTGTACCTTTGGGATGTGGAGGCCTCTTCATGCTGCCACCTGGATCTGCTAAACAACTTCATGGAAAGACGTGGAGGCAGACGCGAGGACTAAAGCATCAGATGGGAAGCGGTGAATGAAGGTGACCAAGCAGGGACGATTTGGCATGCCCGGTGTGGAAGTAAGAAGAGGAGAGGCCAGGTGGATAGATGTGGCATACATACTACACTAGCACATACCAGCGATGAGGTGGCACGAGGTGAGGAGAAACAACGACTGTGGAGGTGACAGGGGCGAGACACATGACAGGGGGCAAAAAGGTGATAGGCGAAGGGAGGAAAGATGGTGGGATGTGATTGGTCAAGGGAGAGGACATGTTGCTATGATGGGGACGACGTGGAAGGGAGAGGAATAGGTGTCGGAAGATAAAAGGGGGTGAAAGGGAACGGGATATGCCACGAGAGTGAGTGGAAGACAGATGGCAGGAGGAGAGGGAGGCGGTAAGTGGTTTGGAAGTGGTGGGGGGCGTCGTAAGGAGGATGAGGCACGATAGTAGAGGGGCCCGCACTAGAAAGCCGCCCATATCGGACCCCCCCCCCACCCTTATTAAAGGTCGAAGGGCCAAGGGGGTCCAGAATCGATTGTGCACCGTAGATCTAGGCGCCCCAATCTTGACTGTTGAGAGATGTGCGCTCTATTTCAGACCCCCCCACCTTCCCGTTAAAGGTAGAACGACAAGGGGGCTCCGAAATGGAACCTCAGCCGTAGATCTGGGCACGCAGATCTCGGACATCCAGATATGTGTGCTCATTAAAATAATTCGTCGGGTTCTAAAACCTTGGGATAAATGAATTTTTTAGCCCGTTTTTTTACCTTCTTCTTGCCGCAGGGGACATTTCTTCTAGGAAAATACCCGATACTTGATTATGTGCTAACATTAGGCTCCATGGGGGATGGCACCCCCCCTGTGGGCTGCCGAGATCTCTTTTGTAGCTTCAGTGCCTTGTTGTTGGGCTATGGAGTCATTATTAAAACTTAAAGATAAAAATAAAAACAATATTGACAAATACAGAGGAGCCATGCATGGATCAAAAGAAACATTTCTTCAGAAAATGCCCATTCACAGGGCCATTGAACACTTCCTCACCCTCCAAATCCTGTAACCTATAGGTATTATTTGAAAATACTTCAGCGATTTTGAAGGGCCCGATCCATAGGGCTTCAAACTTGCCATGTTTGCCCTTGTCCTACTTGGGAGCATCCCATTTCAACACCAGTTTACCTAACTGAAAATCTTCCTTCTTGACCTTTTTGTCAAAGGCCTGCTTGATCTTTTGTTAACAGTCCTGAGTTCTAATCACCACCTGCTCTCTGGTCTGTTGGACTTCTACTAGCTGATGAATTCTTCTGATCATGTCATCAGGCTCTCCTTGATAATTCTGAAATAATTTTGCCAGGGGCACAGCCAGTTGAGAAGGAAAAACAACTTTTGTTCCATATACTAGTTGGAAAGGGGAGATGCCTATGGATCTTTTTGTCATCACTCAATCATCCTAGAGAGAAAATTTCAGCTTTGAATCCCAGGCCCTCTTGTTGTCCTCCAACAACCTTTTGATGATCCTTATTAGGCTTTTGTTAGAGGACTCTGCCAAACCATTGCCTTGAGGATAGTATGGGGTAGAATGAATCAATTTGATCCCAAACTGCTCACAGAATTTGACCAATGGTTTGGCTCTGAAAGATGTTGCATTATCAGTGACAATCTTGCTTGGGCAGTCAAATCTTGTGATGAGGTCCTCCAGGAATCCAATGATTAACTTATGGGAAGTACTCCTGGTGGGGATAGCTTCTATCCACTTGGTGAAGAAATCTGTGGCAGTAAGGATCCATTTGTGTCATCCACTGGAGGCAGGATGGATCTCCCCAATAAATTCTAGGCCCCACTACTGGAAATGTACTGAAACAACCACATGCTTTAATGGCAGAGATTTAAGTTGTTGATTTCTTGAGAACCTTTGGCATTTGCTACAGGCTCTGACCTCTCTGTAGACATCAGTGAATAAGGTGGGCCAGTAGTACCCAGCCCTCATAATTTTGTAGGCTATGGTCTTCCAGAAGTGGTTCCCTCCACATAGGCTATCATGAAAATCAACAATGATCCTTTGGGCCTCTTGTGGGTTCAGACATCTTAAAATCACCCCCAGGGGGTCTTTCCAATATAACACTCGATCAACAAGGTAGTATTTGATTGCTTTGAGCTTTAAATCTCTTGCCTTGTTCCTTTGCAGGACATCGGGAGGCCGCAACTCTTGCAGAAAATATATGACATCCTTGTACCAAGGACATCGTGCCAATGGGGGTTATGCTTGATGATTTGCATCAACCAATTGATCCTGCTGATATCCTGAGCATTCATTAATGAAACTTACCCCCAAGGCTTTGCAATTTGCTTCAGCCAATAGCTTGGCTAAACCTTGACCTTTGATCAACTTGGTGGGCTTTATCTCCAGATCAAACTCAAGGATCATGGCGATCCATTTACTCCTTCTCCCGTTTATGTCAGGCTGAGTAAGAATGTCTTTCACGACAGCTGAGGGGACATAGGTAATGACTTTTGACTGCAGGATATAGACTCTAAAATCTTTGAGAGCTTTCACCAGGGTATATGCCTGCTTCTCCATGATGTCGTACCTGACCTCAGCATTCCTTAATGCTCTGCTAAAAAAGGCAATAGGCTGCTCCAGCCGGCATCATTTTTTTGTAGTAAAACAACAACCATTTTGTCAGATGAAGCAAAGGAGAAAATAAGGAAATCCTTTTAGTAGTTGGGACTGATAAGCACAAGAGCTTCAGTCAAGGATTTCTTTATCTACTCAAAGGAATTTCGAGACTCAGAAGTCCACCTAACTTCATTTCCTTTCCTCAACATGGTTGTTATAAACTTTACCATCTCAACAAAGTTAGAAACAAACCTCCTTAGAAAATTAATTTTACCAAGGAAAGACTGGACTTCTCTCCTAGATCTTGGGATTGACAAAGCTTGGATTGCTTCAACTTTGTTGGGATCAATATTGAATCCTACTGTTGATACTATGTGGCCCAACAACTTTCCCTCCTTCATGGAAAATAGAGACTTTTTGGGATTTAATGAAAGGCCAAACCTCCTGCATTTCAGAAAAACCTTCCTCAGATGACAAGAATGTTCTTTATTAGATTTGGAAAAGACTGTGATGTCATCCAGATAGATGACCACACACTTATCCTTTTCCCCAATGAAAGCTATGTCCATGGCTCACTGAAACGTTTCCCCCGCATTCATCAATCCAAAGGGCATTTTGGCATACATGAATGTGCCCCACGAAGTGGTAAACGTTGTCTTTTCTCTGTCCTCAGGCAGAACAAAGATTTGATTGTAGCCAAAGAAGCCATCAATCATGGAAATCCTGGATGCTCCTATTACCATCTGCAATATATGTTCCATCTTTGGCAGGGGGCAATTGTCCTTCTTTAATCTCTTGTTCAGGTTCCTGAAATCAACACAGAGTCTAATTTCTCCATTCTTCTTCCTCACTGGGACCAAGTTGGCCACCCACTCTGAATATCTCAAAGGAACAATGATCTAGGCATTTAGCATCTTCTTTACCTCTCTCTCCATGATAGGCAACAACATAGGATTAATCGGTCTTAGCTTATGCCTGAATGGCTTGGCCTCCTCTTTCAATGGGATCTTGTGTTCAATGACATCAGTGTCATATGTCTTGAGGTCTTCATATGTCCAGACGAACACATTAGCAAAATTCTTCAAAATCTCAGTATACTCGGTCCTCTGCTCCTTTGACAGGTTACTTGACAATTTGACGAATTTTGGTTCCTTCTATGTGCCAATGTTGCACTTAGTTGCATTAGCACTATCATCTAAGATTTTCCCCTTTATTGCCACATCATTTCTATCAAAAAGTATTTCCAAAGGAACTACTCCCTTTGGAATATGATTGCTTGGTAGCTGCACAATGTCATTCTCTGTAATCTTACTCAGAAAATCACCAGCATCAAGCTTTGCTTCAGAAACAAGGTCTTGATCAATATGTAGCATTGGAAATTCTTCAACAGTCTCCAGGAATCTTTTGATCTCAAGATCATCCTCAAACACCTTCCAATGTTTCACATTTTCAGGTATGGAAGGCCTGTATTTTACTTCTATATCATATCTGAGTTTGGGTGGCAGGGGCATCTTGAAATTGTTTGCTGATGTAGCCAGAGAATCAACCATTGTGTTCTTTTCTCTTGGAACAAATGAAATGTTGAATGCTGAGAAGAAACTGTCAATTAGGTCCCATACCTCATTTATGTAACTCCTGAGCCGAGGATGCTTAACCTGATAAGAATTTTTGATCTGCTGGACTATCAATTCTGCATCTCTGAACACTACCACCTCTTCAATTCCCATTTCCTTTGCAACCCTTAAACCTAAAACAAGAGCTTCATATTCTGACATATTGTTGGTTGCTTCAAACTCTAGCTTGTATGACATAAATATGGTTTCCTAAGCAAGTGACACAAAAACCACTATGGCACCAGCGCCTTCCCTGGAAGAGGCTCCATCAAAGAGCATTTTCCAGACAGAGGTGGTGGGGGAGGAATTTTCATGAGAAGTAGTGGGTTGTTTTCTGAGTTTTAGAGGAAGCTCGGGAGCATCAGTGAGCTGCAGTAAATTGGAACCCAAATCAGTGTCAAGAGCAAAGATAGGATGGTTAGTAGGATTGGTTTCATCATTAATTATGTAGGCCATCTAGGCTTCTCTGTACAATCTCTTATGTTCCCCCCCAAACACTGGAATAGTAGCATAGGTGAGGTCCATTTGTAGGGTTCCTCCAAGTCTTTTTATCTAGGATCTTGATAACAACATACCAAACTTGGGGGGAACATCAGCCACCACAATGTCCATGACCACACTTTTCATGGGCAGCTAAAATAGGGTCACAACCAGATCTTTGATGACTCCTAGACATTGAACTTTCTTGGAGTCAAATGAATAGAGGTCATGATAGGCTCTCGTGACTTCTAGTCCTAATTCTTCCATGACAGTTTTGGGCATGAGGTTGTGGGAAGCCCCTGAATCCATCAAACAGTTGCGCAATACCTTGTCATGTATGTTCAAGGATGTGTAGAAGGGAGGGGATGAATCATTTATGTATTCTACCATAGGATCTAGGATGACTGCAGGTTTTTCATCTTGCAAATTGATTGAATCTATGGTATGGCATGAGGGTTCAGACTGTAATATCTCAGAAAGGCATTTTTTGAACATTTCATGCTTGACCAGTTCGGAGAGGGGTACAGGGATTCTGATTTTTTGAATTTCATGCTCAAAGTTAAAAAAGGATGTGAGATTTGGGATTTCCCTTACTTCAGGAACATGAATTTGGACCATTGGAGAGAGGGGTTGGGCCTTCTTACCTTTGTTGTTGTCTGCTACTTCATTAGAAGGTTTCTCTGCTCTAGAAAGTTGTTCAGGAACATCAAGTTCTCTTGTCTTCTTCTTGGATCTTAGGTTATACCTGCTTTGGCTGCTGCTAGCCTTGTCTCCCTTGCTCAACTCATTCAACTGACTGTCCATGAGATACTCCTCGTATGCTGATTGAGTGAGATGATGAAAAGGCTAAGTATCTCCAAAGCAATGGATTTCAGGATCAATCCCGTCTATTTCTCCTTCTTAATCATTAGTTACAAAATTATTTTGAAGAGGAGCCTGAATCCTCTGATCTTCTCTGTCTCGTCCCCTCTGGTCCCTTTGCATCATCTGGGGAGCATTAGTATTCGACCTCCTGAAATTTCCTTTGTTTTCGGCATTTTGAGGATTTTTGTATGTTTGCTTCCCCTCCACCTTCATTTTCTCCATCTCTGTAGATAGATACTTCACTATCTTGGTCAATTCATCTACTTGAGGGTGAGGCACAGAGGGGCCAGAAGTCGAGGCTTCAGATCTTCCCTTTCTCCTGTCTGTATCAGTCTTATTTCTGAGTTTGTTAACTGCCAATACATTAGATTCCACTTCTATGGCCGCATCTTGCATTTGAGCTAGGGAGGTAGCTCTTCTTTCTCTCAACAAAAGGCAGAAGTCAGGGTGAAATGCATTAGCATAAGAGATTTTAGCAGAGGCTTTTGTGGGTTTTATCTCAGCAGGGATCTTATTATACCTCTTATTGATTCTTTTGGAGAAGTCAGAGACAGATTCTCCTTTATTTTTCTTCAAGGACCCAAACTCTATCATGTAATACATGAAATCTTTTTTATCTCCCCACTGTCTTAGAAAAGCATCATCTAGAGCTTCAATCCCAACAATAGATCCAGGGGCCAATCCCCTAAACCATTTCCTCACCTTACCATCAAGGCTCTGGACGAAGACTCTCATCCAAACATCTTCATTTTCAATGTTCAGGTTGTCTGCATAACTGTAGAAGGAAACAAGGTGCTCTTCAGCAGTTATGTCCTCTTCTCCAATGAATTTAGGCATATATTTCAAGTAATCTCCAGTGGGGAGAGGATTCCTGGGCTGAGGTAGGATTAAGGGGGCATATCTGGCAGCCACTATGGCATCCATTTTGTTTACAGGGGGATTAGCACCCACCATAGGGACAATAGGTGTAGGAGAACTAGGAGGAGAGGAGGTTCGAACCGGGAAGACAAGAACTGAGCTTACAAAAAGGAAGGGGAACAACAAGGAATTTGGAGAACAAGCTTGAAGTCTAAAAGGAACATAAGTTTCCCTTTCTTCGACAGCAGTAGTAATAGGAGAAGAGGTGGTAAAACCCGGGGTAGGAAAATCTTTTGAGGTGTTGGGCCTGAACCAGGGTACCACCTCGGGGGAGAAAGGAGTGACAAGAGTTTCTCCTTCCAATTCAAGACCAGGAGGAGAAAAATCAGCAGGAACACTCCCAAAATTTAAACTACGGGAAACTCCAACAGAAGGTAATAAAACATAATGAGATGCAGGCGTTGGAGCTTCTATAGAATTATGAAAATCATCAGAAAAACCTGGTTTAGCAGTAGAAGTACCTCCTCCATAGGACTTTCCCTTTTTGATAATATTCTCTAGGTTAGCTTCAGGTGGCGCTAAAGGCAGCTGAGGAGTAGACCTTGTATGTCTGCCTCTAGAATCCATGGCTGAAACAATGGAGTCGCCTGTGGGTTCTCATCAGTGGAGTTGCCCCACTGGAGTCGCCAGGTGCATAGTAGCAATCTCAATAGTTTTGATATATGATGCACCTTCAGAATCAATTAATCGTTGTCATTCAATCCTAGGGAAAATATTCAACTTTGTCCCCGACAATGGCATCGGAAATGTTAGCATCAGAAGTCACTCCCGTATTGCAGCAGGAGCAGAGTCCAACGCCCATCAGTTTTATGTCACGGATAATTTAATGGGGGTGGTCGAATGGATAGAGACCCAAGAAGATATTGCTTTAACTTAGAAAACTAGGCCTGGCATGCAAGAACAGGTGAGGTCTTGATCTAACTTTTGTCAGTTGGTTGAGTATAAAATGAGCAGAGGGAAGACTTGGTAGGAGAAGTGAATAAGACTGCTTTGGGAATCAGACCTTCCAACAACTTGAGAAAGAAAAACTCAGAAGACAAGATCCTCTTGGTTCAGAGTTTTAGGGAACTGAAAGGTGACTTGACTGGATCCTTCAATTCCAAGTCATTCAGCATTGAGAAAATACAAGAGATGATTAGAAACAATGCGACTATCATAGTTATCAAACATACATCATCCTATAACAACGCAAATCGACTGTATCCTCCAATTCTGAGCTATTATAACACAGTGTTAATAGAGAGATAAAAAGAGGCTGATATTCATTAGACAAGAAGTCTCAAGAGCCAATACATAACTAGAGCAACCAGTGCTTCATCAAAACTTTACAATCATGAGCCTAGCTCAACCATCTCCCTTACAAAAATGGCAAAACTGCCTACATATACTCAAAGAAAACAATCAACAACAAGATCGAGTCACTGCATATATAAAAAAGGTATGTCTGCATGTCTACTGCAAGACTGCACATCCAATCTCTAGACCATGGTGCACTTATGTCAGACGCAATCAGACTCCTGACATATCTGCAAACGAATTAACAAGCCTTTAATCCTCTATCGGATTTTCCATTTATGGTGGAGACGATGTCTAACCACCACCAACAACCTTAATAACTGCTTCCTTGGGATCAGGAACAACCCCAGTCAACTCTGTAACTTTGGGACGTGGAGACCTCTTCATGCTGCCACCTAGATCTGCTAAACGGATTCATGGCAAGATGTGGAGGCAGACATGAGGACTAAGGCATCAAATGAGAAGCAGTGAATGAACTGTGACCAGGCAGGGACAATTTGGCATGCCCGGTGCAGAAGTAAGAAGAGGAGAGGTCGGGTGGACGGATGTGGCATGTGTACTGCACCAACATAGACCAATGATGAAGTGGCACGAGGTGAGAGGAAACAACGACTGTGGAGGTGACAGGGAGCAGAAAGGTGATAGGCAAAGGGAGGAAATATGGTGGGATGTGATTGTTCGCTATGACTGGGACAACGTGGAAGGGAGAGTAACAGGTGTCTGAAGATAAAAGGAGGTGAAAGGGAACGAGATATGTCACGAGGGTGAGTGGAAGAAAGATGACAGGAGGAGAGGGAGGCGGTAAGTGTTTTGGAAGTGGTGGGGGTCATCGCAAGGAGGATGCGACACGATAGTAGGGGGGGCACACTGGAAAGTCACCCATATCAGACCCCCCCTCCCTTATTAAAAGTCGAAGGGTCAAGGGGTTCCAGAATCGATTGTGCACCATAGATCTAGGCGCCCCAATCCTGATCATTGAGAGATGTGTGCCCCATTTCGGACCCCCCCCCCTTATTAAAGGTCGAAGGGCCAAGGGGGTCCAGAATCAATTGTGCACCGTAGATTTAGGTGCCCCAATCCTGACCGTTGAGAGATGTGCGCCCCATTCTAGACCCCCCCACGTTAAAGGTAGAACGATAAGGGGGCTCTGAAATGGAACCTCAGCCACAGATCTGGGTGCGTAGATCTCGGTCGTCCAGATTTGTGTTCTCATTAAAATATTGCGCCTGCTTCTAAAACCTTGGGATAAATGGATTTTTTAGCCCATTTTTTGACCTTCTTCTTGCCGCAGGGGACATTTCTTCCAGGAAAATACCCCATACTTGATTATGTGCTAACACCTTGCATCCTTTGAAATTTGTTTTATGGAATTTAGTGACATCAATCTCTTTGAATCAAGCCATGAAATCATCCCTATGAACTTGGAACTTTCTTAAACTTGGAACTTGCTTCTGTAGCAAGAGCTACAATCATAGACAATGGTAATCCCACACAACTTTATGAGAGGAACGGATTCATCAGAATCTACAATTAAATCCAGTAATAAAACCATATCTATTGTAGAATTTCTATTGGCATGTAAATGCATACATGCTTTCTAAAACATTGACACTCGAGATTTTCTTTGATTTTTTTAACATCTTCTTGCCAAAACTTGAAACAACAAAGGTACAAGAATAACTAATCACCTTAAGTCCAAAAATGCAAAGAATAATTTCTGTTGTATTGAAAACTTAAACTTATGGTTACCAAATATAAACACAACATCAACGGGACAAGAAATGAAATCATTTACACCTAACAAAAATGTTAAAACATTGACACAAGTCCAACATACATGTCACCAACCTCACCAAATACAAATTAGGAGGAAAAACAAAATCAAAATTAAAAAAAACACATAGAATTCCCTCATCCAAATTCTTTGGTTAGATGCATCAAAAATCAAAATGGAAAGCAAGGTTGGGTCTAAGAAAACTATTTGGCTTCAAAATTGGGTTTAATAAAACCATTTTGCTGGAAAAGTGTGTAAGTTAAGAATACCATTTTGATTGAGATGTGTAGGACAAATATAGTATCATTTTTTTTGAAAAGTGTGTAAGATATTTACTATAAATACTTTAAGTTATACTTTTATTAGTATTTTAACTATGTGCATAGTTAAATAATGACCGTTAGAATAATAAGAATGTGATATTTAAGTATCTTTAATTCAAACAATTTCAATTCAATTATAAAAAAAATTAATTCAAAGAATTTCAACTTAATCATAATGTATTATGTAATTTCTTTAACATATGATTGTTTTTTTAAATGATTTTGATAAGATTTTTTTTGTTTTGAGGTACTTATTTTATCTCAATTTTTTTCTTGTTTACATGTGAACAAAGAATATAAATTTGATAAGATGGTGGTTGATATGCATAACTCCAAAACTAGATAATAGAAAATAAAGTAAAAAGATACAATTGGTGACATCCTAAGTTAGTGATGTGTTTTTAAATTGAAGTTTTTCTTTCAAATTGCAATTATAATTATTACTAAGGATTTAATGTAATACTTAATTTATGTTTTAATTTTTGTTCCACTAAGTATGAGTCTATAACTTCATCAAGGAATTCTTGGAAAAGATCCAACAATATGTTTAAGATGTTCATGTGGTTCAATGGCAAGAAGAACATTTTAGAATATGAAGAGATATATTTCTCCCTAGTAATACACTATCAATGGTGGATTTTACTAAGAATTACACCCATCGGCCACAAAACAAGATTCAAAACAAATATTATCATTCAAAGCATGTCAACCAAATGTTCCATATCACATACAGACATGGGCTAGGTAGCAATGAAGTCAAACAGATAGTATTGAATAAGTATCATTTATATATAAGTGATGATATGTGCCATGACTTTGCTTATGTGCAACATTGCTTTCAATTGTTCTACAATCACTTGAAGGATAAAAATGCATAGATGTATCAACATTAGATTTAGTCAAATGGTTGTGTGGGCTAGCTCCAAAATGTCTATGTTTTTCAATGGTTGTGTTTATTGCACAATAAATATAAGGCATCACATATTTGGAACTATTTTGAAATTGTGCATGGAAAATGGGAGTATGATAGAGATGGGGTGTGTGTTAAAACCATGTTATGTATGAAGGAATTGAAGTTTATGAGAAATTCCCCTATTCAAGATGAAAAATCCATAGTTGAATGGTATTCTTCAGTAATGGTAGAGGGAACAAAGAGAGAGAAATTGACAAAGAAAGGACATTTGCAATTTTTTTGGGGTGATAATTGATGTAGAATGGTCACATGCATATCATTGCAACACAATAGATGGAATTTTTGGATTTGATTTACTTCGAGCAACAAACAACGATGTATTCAATATGTGGATGAGAAATCATGCATTCTTCTATGGTACATGTAGCAGTGGTGATTGGGATGACTATGAATCCATGGACAAGGCTGATACATGGAATTGTGTATCACTTGCCATTGATCAATGGATAACTATTGAATTAACTTAGTTGGAGGAGGACCAATCAACTATTTCATCATATTTTGATAATGTCTTAGATCTTATGCAACAAAGTTTAGTGCACATGAGGAATATTATATTAATTTTTATATTTTAGCATTAATGTAGTATGCTTTGCCAATTTAGTGTAATTGGGTTTTCAATAAGACCTTTGAAAAGAAAGTTGTGGATTGACGTGTTGACACTTCATTTTTGCAAGGAACATATACATATTGATTTCCTCAAAAAATATTGAATAGGGCATTGAATTTGGTTTACACATTACTTAGAGGGAAAGAAAACCCACAATATATCATTAATTGATGATAAAAGAAATCAATTTTTGATTGGGTCAATGGTTGTTAAAATTCAATATTTGATAGAGGATGATAACAAACCAAAGAAAGGTGGTTATGTATTTTAGGATTACAAACCAAGTGCATCTTTATACCAATTTACAAACTTATAAGTAATTGGTACAAACCTTCAACTACAAATAATGCTCAAGAAGAAAACATTAAAAGTATGATACTTCCTACCTCATTCCAAGAATCATAATTTAATGGAGACTATTAGTACCATAAATGATCTAGATGGTTTACTAGAATGATCATAGATAACTAAATAAATGAGGTAAGATCACATGTGGTTTTTTATTATTTTTGAGTTGCATTGTTTTTTTAATGAAATTGATGTTGGGATTGGGGGTAACCCTGAGAAGAACAAATTAAAATCTATAGAAATAGAACAAAAGGAATAATACTCTAAGAAGAACAATGATGTCTAAATGTGGTCTATAGTCACCATTTTAGCACTTGAGCACAATGCATTGTGATAAAAACACCACAATACATCATTGAATACATCAATTTTCATCACATCTAATCAACCCATGGGGTACTTTATTTATAGTCTTACGATCTAACCAATTTCCTTGAAATGGGGAAGATCTGCTCCATAAATAACAATTGACGATTGTAATGGTTTCTGACAAACCCGCATTGTCCTATCGGCTAGTCAACTCAACCATCCATTTGTTTGACACATAGTCGATTTCTCAGCTAGTCAATCCATTGATCGACTATCCCCGACTACTAGTTGACCACGCAACCTATTGTATCCAATTGTTAATCGACTGCTCAACTGACTATCTCCAGTTGTTAGTTGACTGCTCGACCTACTATCTCTATTGATTAGTTGAGCACTCGACTGAATGTCTATTATTCAACCTCTCGATCGACTGTCTCTAGCAGAGGTGTGATGAACCATCAAAACCTAAGGTTCCAACATCCCCCCCAATCAACACATGGATCTAGAGTTTTAGAAGGTGAAATTATGTTAACATGACACCCCCCATAATTACAGCTACCCGAAGCCCAATCATATTGTGTAGACTTACAAAATTAGCTTCATATAATGGTTTTGTAAAGATATGAACAACCTGATATTGTTTTTGAAATAGACAAGAGTGACAACCTTCTCTTGAACTGACCATCTCAAGTAGTGAACATGAAGTTCAACATGCATCATTTTACTATGTGCAGTAGGTTTATAAACAACTTGAATGGCACTATGATTGTCACAATAGAGAACAGTTGAGGCCTGAACAAGAAACCCAAGCTCACCCAAGAGCTATCGAATCCAAACTTCCTCCATTCCTACATTAATGACGCCACTATACTCATCTTCCATAGTCGACAAAGAGACTACCTTTTTTTTCTTACATGAAGAAACCAAGCATCTAGTGTTGAAGTAAAACACATAGCTAGAACTGGACTTCTGATCATCATTGTCACCTACCCAGTTAGATTCGGTAAAGATAACTAACAAGTATGAACTGTAACAATACTTGATACCAATATGAGAGGTACCCTTAATGTAATGAATAATTCTTTGTATGAGAGGTATTTTGAGATGATGGAGAACAATCATGCTATCTAAAGGGACTTTGAAGATGAAGTAATATATGCCATATGTATATGTAATTTGAGTTTTTTTATTTTCTGCTGTGTCATCTCATTATTCAACAAATTGATCATCAGTTTATGCATTTTTGGATAAAGAGAACATCATCATTTTTCTGCAAATCACCTTAATATGATCAATAAATTATTTTGGTTCAAGTTATATGTTGCATGTATATATTTAAAGGAATAAGTGGTGTCTAAGGATTTTCGGATCAAGTGGCATCAGAGCTAGTTTTGACGTGTATTTTCAAGCTGTTGATGTGATGTGATCCAAGAGTTCAATTGGTGAAGATTTTGAAGACCCTTTTCAAGAAGGAAGAATGAGTAAATTCCTCGTGAAGATGGGGTTGCAAAAGAGCATTAATTAGTATATACAGAAGGAGAATTATGAGTTAAGAATGCAGTTGCAAGCTCTTTAGGAAGAGAAGTAGAGCCTGCAAAGTCAACTGACATCTCATATGGAATTCCATAAGGGTATTTTTCATGAGTTAGAAAGAAAGTTACATATAAGGAACTAGGCATTGGCACCATCAACATCAATCCATGAACATTGGCAGGCTGAGAGCGTGAAGTCTCCAATACAAAAGGAGCTACCTCTTTCAAAAGTAATGATCGAGAAAGATGACTCCTCATATTTTTCCTCTTCTCGTCAAGATGGAAAATGATTGAGGGTTGTTGAAGCAAAGAAAAATCTAGATGAAGAGGTCCTTCATAAACAATTAGTCTTACATTCTAGTCCAAAGAAAGGTAATATGTGTAAGAAATCTCTAGAGAAATATGTGCATGCTAGAGGAGAAGGAAAGAAGACTTTTCCCACTAGTGAATGGTCTAGATATCCATGTGCTTCCTGTGGAACTAGAAACGATGATGTGTAGAAGTGTCGAAGAAAACAGTCCATGCAAGATAATTCTTCCAAGAAGAAGGCTAAAGGTAAAGATCATTTCTCAAAGAAAAGGAAAAGGGGAGCAATAAGAAGGGATCATGGTTCCAAGATGGGAACAATAAACTCTTCTCTTATTGTGGTAAGAGTGGACATCAGATCGAGAAGTGATGGATAATTTACCTGCACTTATTTCTGAAGTAGAACAAAAAAGATGTAAATACACTTGCAAGAAGACAAGCAACAACTCCATATGAAGTAAATGGTCCTATTGAAAGGTTTGGGAAATAATACTTCCTAACGACTGGTCTTGGAAAAGTGATATATGAAGACATCGAGGAATGGTTCATGGAAAATGGCTCATCTCACCACATGCCAGGATGAGATCAGTATTTCTGACTTTCTCAGAGTTCAACACAGATTTCTATGTAGGATCTAGAACCAACACCAGACAAGAAATAAGAGGGTATGGATATGTAATATTCTAGCTCGAGTCAGGAGGATTTATAGGACTATAACATATGTTGTATGTACCATAATTAAAGGTAAACCTACTCTCATTTGCAACATTTGAGGATGAAGTCTATGCAGTCACATTATAGAATGGCCACGTACTTGTGTATTCAAGGGAAGCTACTCTAGACACAACAATAGTTCTTGGTATTCACAAAGAGAGGTTATATATGTTATTGGGAAGACCTATAGTTTGTTCTAATGATTTCTTATATTATGCATCAGATTCAATGTCAGATTCAACATCAGTGTCAAAGGCATTGTCAAAGGTCAGAATCTGCGGGACTCCTCCCAGCAAAATGGGGAGAATTAGTCCATGAGTACACCATCTAAAAATTTAATTGTAAATATGTATATTTGTAAATGTAATATGCACATGTGTATATCTCCTAAAGTCTATTAGAAGCCTTGTAAGCCACTCATTCTAAATTATAAGAGTGAGAGGGACTCTGTAAAATTTCTATATTGCCACCTTATATGTTGATATGAGTGAGAGGGATTTTGTAAGATAGATTCTATATTTCCATCTTATATAATGTTGAGGGTGAGAGGAATCTCGTTAAAAGATATTTCTATATAGCCACCTTACATATTGTTTTAGAGTGAGAGGAATCTCATTGTAAATATTTCTAAGCCTTTAGACAACAGTATAGACAATTGTGTTGTCTCAGCATCAATTAAAGGGGATACATATGGATCAAATTGTCTAAGACAACATTCTTGATTATGAAGAATTTAAAGTGAAGGAACATAAGGATGCATGCAGTTGGATCATGTAGATCGAGAGTGGAAAGAGCATCGAAGTAATGCAAAACTTTCTAGAGCTGTTAAAGGAGAAATAATCCTCTTTAGAAATAAGAGGCATAAAGGTGCATGCTATAAGCATGTTTAAATTACTATGTCATGTTCATGTGGATGTATACCTTGAATAGAAGCAAGCAAGACAGGTACATGTGATAACAGTATAGATCAAGTTGTTTTTCAAGGCATGATAGTAACATACAAGGAATTCATTCAAAATCCTACAGATACATCATCAGTACAAGAACAATGAGTCTAAAAGGGAAAGGCATAGATCAACATTTCACTTGGTTTCATATTGGCCGAGATGGAATATATTTAGAATTAGGAGATGGGAGTGGATGTTAAAATACATGATACGAGTATTGCAAAGATTCAATGAACATGACTTTTTTTTGCCAAGGAATCTATGAGCTAGAAACAAATCCATTAGCGACAGTGTCAGAGGCCAGAGCCAAAGCCATACTCTCGAAAGAAATAAAAAAATACACTAGTCTAATGCCTAAGATCGAAGACCCAAGATGAAGACTAAATTCCAAAAAGTTCAGCAATATGGAAGAGTGAATTATCATCACTAAGTTTTTTAGTATCTATATGTTTTGGGGTCCAAAAGTTATTCAGTGGGAAGGTGTGATCCAGGAGGATCTAAGGAACGCTCACAGAGGTCTAGGAGGATTTGAAATGCTCACAGAGGTCCCAGGGGATCCGTAAAATCTAAAAATTATACCATCCCAAATTCTCTCGAAAATGGAATCATTGCTTAGAGCTTGTCGTCAGCTTTCTAATAGTGCAAACGATAAGTTAAACGGAGTTTGTATGCAAAAGTTATGATCGATCAAAGCTTAGTCAAATAGGTCAAAGTCAAAGTCAAAGGGGTAAAAGGGTGATAGGTGTCACCATTGCAAGGGTGACACATGGAATGACCGTACAGATGATGTGGTCACACCCCAAGGTTCCACGTGGGCTGACCATACGTTGAATGGGAATATGAGTTGGCAATTGACTAGGCAAGGTGCAATCCAGTTGGACCAATCACATATTGACAAGTGTCAAGGTTCAACCAGTGAGAGGTTGCCACATGGAAACCTCCCATTGGCCTATATTGGTATATTTTAGTAAAATTATGGAGTCGATGGGGTTGAACATGCGACCTCCATAACCTCCCAAAGCCTTAACAAAGCTCCACTACCAACGCGCCACATATATGGCTCATACCCATATATGTTGTAATATTTTTTTGAATTAGCATAAAGTTTCATTCGATAGGGAAAAGGGGCTGAGGGATAAGCTCCCAACCCTTGGTATATGTAATATTCCATGTAACCATAAGCCATGGCACTCGGGGCTAACGAATGTGCGACGAGTTTAATACAATACACCACACACACACACACACACACACACACACACACATATATATATATAGTATATGGTTATACTATAAACATATAACCAACCAACAAATATGCCAAGAGAGGATCGCGGGGAATATAACCCCTAACCTCCACTAAAATTGGCCACGGTGTTAACCAATGCGCCATGAGCACCACATTTAACGAGATTCCACCAGAAATTGATTTAATTTTCCAAATATTGCAGATGGAGGTTGGAGGGCCCGCGACCTATATATGGGCACAGATCCCAACACTTCATGCATTCCCAGGTCTACAAAGTTCCCGAGTGTCTCGAAGTACGTGCTAGGAAGAGGCCAAGTATGGTTGGTTCGTAAAAAATTCCATGAGGTGTATTGTGTTACAAGGGAAAATATTTGTGTTAATAGGTACTGGTTTACCCTTCCCCAGTATGGTCACCAATTTTGTTACAAGGGAAAAACTCTCTATGGCCAAGGGTAAACCACAACAGACAGGTATGATTGCATAAATCAGCTCAATTCCAACATGTGCTATATAAACTAATTTGCAATACGAGGAAGAATCCTACCTCGAACCAATCGTTTGATGTCATTCCACCGTTGAGCACTTTGACCCAAAGATTTACACCTGCAAGAAGTTCTAAACAAACAAGTGATGCAAGTATATAGTGACAATATATAAAATGAGCTAGCACATCAGATAGCACAATCCATTAATAAACATTATAAACATGCCCATGGATAATAATCATATATTCGCAAGATATTGATTGGACGAGAAAGGAGTATTTCTATTAATTATTGATCAACAGAAGTATCAACATTACAGACTTTCGTGTCGGCACGGTTCGAAACCAATAAACCAAGTTCCTTCCAACTGGGTCTCCACCACTTCAATCCTCCACCAAAGGCAAGCTCGTAGCAAAGAGAGAATGAGATCCTCTTGACAACAAGGGAAGATCTTGGGGGCTGAACACTATGTTCAGACTTGAGGGACAAAGGGATGCTTTCTCTCTCTTTTTCCATAGCTCGAAATTGTGCTCTTATAGTTTCCAGTATATGGAAGGCCAAAGATCAGAGATCTTTTGTCATGACATGGAAACCCGACCTCATTTTGTATTTCTGGCACAATTCCCGATATACGCTAGCTATAGTGGAGCATCAAGCATATACGCATCTTGCAAAGCAGTTAGGGAGCGTATATGTGGAAAAATATATATTTTTGGCTCTGGATTTATCAAAAAGGGGTTGATAAGTCTGCATAGGGAAATGGAGAAAGGCCCTATGTGCAAGATAGCAATGGTGAGGCAAATCTTGCTATAACATATTGTCCAAACATAGGCAAATTTATACTCATTTTTCATGATTTTCGAAAGGATCATGAATTTGAGGTCTATTTTGTGATTTGAAGTCATTTGTAAAAGTCTTAGTTCAAATATCCATCAATGATCATTTAGCACATTGTTTTGTGTGCCAAAGAAGGTGAAATTGAGCCAGCTCGAAAATGAGTCGACTTTATAGTCAAATTTCTCAGAATTTCGCAAGGATTTCAATAGTGAACGTATTTTCTTGTTTTAAGTAATTGAATTAAAGAGAGTCAATTAAATTAGCTTTTTGTGAGCCCATATTGTAATGTAATTTGGATTTTTGAGATGATGGATAACATCCATACTATCTAAAGGGACTTTGAAGATGAAGTGATATATGTCATATCTATATGTAATTTGATTTCTCTTATTTTTTGTTGTGTCATCTCATTATTCAACAAATTAATCATGAGTTTATGAGTTTTTGGAGAAAGAGCACATCCTCATTTTTCTGCAAATCACCTCAATATGATTGGTAAATTATTCTGGATCAAATTATATGTTGCATGTATATATTTAAAGGAATAAGTGGTGTCTAAGGATTTTTGGATCATTTACTAAGAACATGCCTCACAATATAAGGATTATGCTACATAGGATTAAACTTTCCTTCCCCCAAGGTATCTCCATCCTATTCATAAAACAATAATAGGTCTCATTCAGATAAAACTAGAGGATAGAAAGACTTATGATATTGAGCCTTAACACACTTTTTATGAGCCTCATTCATGGTGGCCACATATTTATGGTGTTCATCAATCCATTCTGGGTAAACAAGGTTCTCTTCCTTAGAAGTTGTGTAAGGAAAGATCTTAAAAGATAAGTTCAATAAGGGAATTTCACATTCAATAGGTAACATGGCCTCCATTATCATCATTTCATTATAATTTGTGAATGTAGGAATAACTTCAGCCCACTTAGTGAAGTAGTCCACATATACAATAATATACTTATGACCTTTCACCAAAAATAGATCACAAGTCATAAAATTGACCCTCCATTTCACAAAGGAGCCAATGGTGACAAAAAGAAACAAAGGAGTTATATGTAGATGCACATTTTTCATGAACACCTAACAAGGATGAAATTTCTTGACCGATTCAACATAATATTTGAAAATAGAATACTAGAAATACCGTGTGCATAATATCCTATGAGTTGTGGACAACCTAGAAAGGTGACTACAACATGCTCCACTATGATAGTCATTGAGAGCCTTCTCCACCCACTAATGATTCATACATCAATGTAAAACAAGTTTGGCCCCTTGATGATACAAAGTGTCACCGTTAACGAGGTATATTTTTGCATGATGCCAAACATGCCAACATTCATCATGAGACAATTGAGAAGGGAACCAATGAGTCTAGAGATATACTAGGATGTCTCCACACCACAGATCAAAATAGGTAATGAGGAATAAATGTTCATCAAGTAATGATTCAATTTCAAACTGATCCTCACTATCTCGAGGTAACTTTGACATCGACTCCACAAATGCTAGAGATTCCTTCAATTTAATGAATATGTAGAGTTAGTCATGCCTTTGTCTACAACTAATATTGCTTAATGAGATATTTAGTTAGCCTATGCAGAACCTAATCAAAGTCTTCACCCTAATTGTAACACCCATGTTTTCCCCAACTTGTAATTAATCATTAATCATAATCACCATGCTATGGCATGGGAACAATGTAATTGTATTATTGTTTGAATTGTCGACGATTGAATGTGGGGGTGAAGCCTTGAAGTATTGGCCATGATATCAGTAGAGGAAAGAATGTAAAAACTATAAGAGAGGGTTCATTATGTCGAATGAACCCAAATTTTCCTTTGATGAGGATAATAAACCTTCTCCGGTTCCCAAGGAGGAATCGACTAATGAAGAAAGGACTGGTGGTTGAATAATCAACTACCCCCATGAATGGAAGCATGGTCTAGCTAAATAATGTCAGCCTGAAGTACCATAGGGTCCTGCAGACCCAGACTGACCCGAGTTTCCTTCAGACAGAAGGAACATGATAGGAGGTAGAACCTTCCCAAGGAGGGATGTGCATGCAAGCCATGGGGAGAATGGAGAGAAGAAAGGAGAACATAGGAAGCTCTCTAGCTAAGAACTAGCTGAAGGCCACAATATTGATGCTGAGGGAGCATCTGATAAACTTCGTTGAGGCCGTGAAAGAGAAGGAAATCTCTAAGAGTTTGTAGAGAACGGGACCTGAGCAGAAGGTCGTGAGCTTGATGCTAAGGAAGAATCTGATAAACCTCGCAGAAACTGTGAAAGAGAAATGATCTTTGAGAATTGGCATAAATTCCCTAGTGATATCATGGCTTGTCACAGGGGTGGCCAGAGCATTAAGAATGAATGCCTCTGAGCCTATGGTTGGGTGGAAAGGAGAACACCCACAATTAGTTAGTTGGCTACAACTTGTAATAGATAAGTATTCTCATATCCTATGTAATTGAACTATAAATGTAGATTAAAGTTGAATATCCTATGAATTTTGTAGGGATGTGCATGTTTGCTTGATGATTAGACTGTATCCCTTTATCTTTGCTTGATTATGTATTTAAGCAAGTAAGAAACTATATGGTTTGTATATGTAAATGCTCGAGCCCTGTAGTGGCTCAAGTTTAAGCAAAGGAACTGTGAGTTCATTGACCTTGGGCACAGTTTCAC
>ML845817.1:34757-56333 GCA_009831015.1 Picea engelmannii | reverse complement strand
CCTAGTGTCACTCTGTATCCCCTTATCTCACTTTACCCTCGCCTAAGCTTTAGTCTAAACCTAACTTAATGCACATAATACAACAAATAATGAATAAATCACATACAAATATTTCTCTCGCATATAACAAAAATACAAATTTTTAAAAAATAAAATCTAAATAAAAATTGACATAAAATCAAACTTTTCTACATAGAAACGATATATATTAAATAATATAAAGAAAATATACAAACTGAACATATAAAAAATAATATAAAGAAAATATAACAACTAAACATCATTGATATAAGTAATAAAGATATAAAAAAAAGAAATTTTATATATTGATAAAAAATAAATACAATCATAATATTATTATTTAAAAAATAATTGTTTTTAATATTATCATATTTATTAAAAATATTATACATAAATGAGGAAAGGGGTCTCTAAATTATTATTTTTAAACTATATCTATAATTAAATAATAAAAATAATCATGATATATTTTTTTATTAAAAACACCTAAAGTAATAATAAAAAATAGTGATATATGATTCTAAGGCATTCATTATTTTGAAAATGATGAAAAGAAATAAGAAATTTGTAATAATATTTTTTAAAAGAAAAAAGAAAAAATGTTGAAAAAGTGAATATTAATTACAAAATAAATTAGTAAAATAAATAATAAGACAGTAATCTTCACACTATATCAAATTTACAATAAAAACAAAGAAAACTTGAAATAAATTTCATATATTTCAAACATAATAATCAAGTAAAATAGAAAACAAACAATAATCCTAACATTTACCATAAAAATAAAAATAAAATGATATAAAAGTAAATTTCAATCAAGAAACAAAAATAAAAATAAAAGATATAAAATCAAATTTCATCAATCATTGAAAAGAGGGTATGAGAAATAAACTGCATTAAACCAAACCAAAAATAACATAATGAAAATAATGTTATTTGATAAATAAAAACTATTATAAAATTAAATGTGAGTGACAAAAAAAAAGTCAAATAAAATAGGAAAACAATATTTTCAATTCCTAAATTTACAATAATCAAAAAAATCTCTTAGGAAAACAATATTTATAAATTAAAAAAAAAATAATAATAAAAGAAAAGATTTTGAAAATCTAAAAAATTTTAAAAAATAAAAGATAAAAAAATATTTTTAAACACTTATTAATTTATAATAAAAATAAATTATTTATAATAAAAATAAAAATCACGTTGAATATTGAAAAAGTGTGAATAGCAATTAGTCCAATAAAATGTATAATAAAATCAAAAACAAAAAAATTATAATAAAAATAAAAACAGTAAACAATTAAATATTAATTAAAATATAAAACATACAAATAAAATAGAAAACAACTCATCCTCATATTTTTAATAAAAACTAAAAAACACACGAAAAAACCCCCTAACATCAATTCTGAGTTCATTCACAAACTTGACCTCCAGTGCCTGTAATTTGTTCTGCTGGTCATATCCAAAGTGGAGCTCCGACCAAGCGGACTCTTGCTCTATAGAATACGCTTTGAAACATTTTTCAACATTCACTTGTTTCTTGGTATATAAAAAGTAAATGAATACTCCGAAGGAAAAGAGAAAGTGGAATGTGGGAGATGGGTAAATGAATACTCCTCGAGCTATGGCTTGTTTATCTTTACCCTAATTTATCAGTGTCTCTATTATCCTTTGGCCATAAAGTGTCTATTATCCTTCGGTGATAAAGTGTGAGCTCCATAACATGAAAAAAAAGTAGGATGTCACCTTTACCTTAATCTATCAGTGTCTATTATCCTTCGTCGATAAAGTGTGAGCTCCATAACATGGAAAAAGAAGGATCCCAATAACTATGTGTAGAGGGGCGTCTTGTTTTGAAGCATAAGAATATATAATGCACACATATACAGGAAAACACTGCTATAAAAATGTGGAAAGCACCAATTATTTTCTCAAAAGCCTGTTATTTAACATTAATACACATATATCTGCATACATATAGATGCAAGCACTACTATAAGGATAAAAGAAACATCGATTACTTGTAACATGGATAACCATTGCGAGAAATCAAACTTTAAATTCAGGAAAATACCTTGCAGGGGTAGTGGGAGATGAGATGATCCTCTTCCATCTATACAATAAATTCAACCCCTGGATGGTGTTGTGAAAACCCTTTCCACTGAGATGACGAAGAAATTGTAGATATTGAATAAAGATTTATATGCACAGGAAGAATATTCTACCGATATATTCGGATCGAGTTGGGCGAGGACGCTGCTACTGCTATGCCTACCAAAATCACTAAGTAATTGCACCTTTTGCCTCTCTTGTAACAAGGAAAGAAGATGAGATGAAATGATCCCCTTTCATCTGTAGTGAAAATTCAACCCCTTGATGGTGTCATAGAGATAATGAGGAAAAGGTGGAGAATAAAGATCGGGATGCACAGGTAGAATTCGGATTGAGTTGGGCGAGGACGCTGCTACTGCTATGCCAAAATCACTATGGAATTGCAGGTTTTGCCTCTCTTTGATATAGCCAGATTGAGTTGACTAATGAAGTGGAGAAGCGTGTGCGAGTAGTTCCCAGACAGAATGTATTATTTTTATTTTTCAATGGATAGTTTTGCAATCTAACGATGCGTTTTTGCAATGTATATTTTTGCAACTGATAGTTTTGCAAAAATACGTGGAGATGGGTAAGTCTCCACCTTTGTAGTTTTTTTGTTATATATGTGATTTTTATGTTGTTTTTGTTATATATATCATTTTTTTATATGCCAGAGTATTTGACAGATATCCATTTGTTGCATGCAGATGTGGGACCTGTGCGACCTGTCAATTATGCAAGGAACAAGCGTCGTCCTCAGTCAAGGGCCACAACTGCCGCTCCCGGGGGATTATCAGTAGCATGAGACCTCCTAGCTGGGGAGGCTGAGAGAGTACTCAGACAAGTTGAGCGAAACTTTACCGCACTCACTCGCACAATCCGATGGCAGAGATTGATGACCTACCATCATCCATGCAGCCTCATTTAGTGGGGGCACCTCGGATGTGGGTCTGATTGTTTAGGCGTTTAGCCCATGCTATGGACTAGTATAATAGGGCCCATAGGCCCTAAACCTATTTAGACATTTTACGTGCCATGAGCACTACTTGTATATATATATTTGAGGGCATAAGCCCTGTGACTTGTTATTGGTCCTATTTTTGAGGCGCTTCCATCCATCTATGTACTCTGGTTACTTTTATGATATTATATATGGTTTTTTGGTCTTTTGTGTCATATGGATCACGTGTGAAAAAATATATTTACATGCTTATCTCAATGTTCTTTCATATGTGTGCAAGATGCCAATCTAAAATTTGATTATCTAGAGTATCTATAATTTGGTTTAATCTCCTAGAAACATGAAAATATGTAATATAATCAAAGTTTCATTCTAAGAGACGTACCCTAAGGAATCGTTAGTGTAATGTTGGATCATGAACCCGGTATACTCTGTTTAACTGAGACACAACCAATTGAGCATCGAGATATACCCAGAGATGAGAGATACCCAATGACAAAGCATCACGAAGAAACTCAATAACTACACTGTACTCGATGACATTATTTGTGGTGTCACCTAATCATATACCTCCGGAGGATAACAACTGGCCCTGAGGTGTAAAGATTACCCAAGCTATGGAGGCAAGCCTCTGAGTGTGTCGACTAGCACTGTCTGCATACCCAATGAACACCTCAAAATCACTTGACATCTTCCATATTGACGAAAGATAACATCAATGGAACGTCCATAATATTTAAAATAAACAAAAAAGTAATAGTACAAATACTATACATTTGTTACAAAAAGTTACCCACAGTGACCTACCTATGAGTAATACTTCTTGAGGTAGATCCCATTTCTAGGCTCTGCCAAAGCATTCTCTTCGAAATCAACCATACGATAGGCGCACTTTTTTAATACCTCTTTTATGATGAAAGGCATGGACCACATGGGTTTAAATTTGCCTGCCCCTGGGGTGTCCTTATAGCCTGGGGGTAGTAGGGTGATGAATATTCCTACCATAAACCAAGATTTGATGTTAATTCGGTCATCATCTGATTCTGAAAGTGAATACCATTGTCAGTGACAATCTCCCTTGGGATGCCAAACCATGCTATGATCTGGTTGAATAAAAATAGAGTTGCAGTCTCTCCATCATCTTTAAACGTTGGCATAGCTTTGACCCACTTTGTGAAGTATTCTACAACTACGATGATATAGCGATGCACCCTTGATGAAGGGGGGTTGCAAGTAGTGTAATCAATCCCCCACTTGGTGAAGGGACCAACTGTGATGATGGGAAACATGGGAGCAGGATGTGCCCTCATATTCCAAGAGAAGATTTGGCATGGATGGCACTTCTTGACCGATTCGATAAAATCTTTGATAAGTGTTGGCCAGAAGTAACCTGCTCGTAGAATATTTTGGGTTGTTTCCAACCTAGATAAATGATCGCCACAAGCTCTAGTATAGCAATTGTGGAGAACAATAACTACCTCCTCATGAGTAAGACATCGACGTAGGATGCAGTCTATCCCTCTCTGATACAACGTATCATCAAGTATGAGATAATTCTTAGCCTGATGGCATATACAGCGACGCTCATCATGAGAAGAAGAAGTGGAACACTTCAAAGTATAGAGATAGATAAGTATATCTTCATACTAGGGATCTGAAGATGTGATCAAAAACATATCTCCCCGGATAGGCGATTCTTCAGGCACAACATCACGTGACTCAACTGAAAGTTCTGAAATAAGCTCTGCAAAGACCAATGACTTTTTGGACTTTGCTGAAATGAAGTCTAACTCAAACTCATGGAGGATGACCATCCATATACTGATTTTTCTACCTATTACCCATCATGTCAACATGTACTGAAATGGATTCACGACAGCAATGACGATGGTCTTGCGAAACAGAACGTAATGACGGAACCGTTGAACAGCATCAACTGCTGCCAACGCAAGTTTTTCAATATGAGAATAATTGAGTTCTGGTCCTACGAGGCCTTGAATCAGGTAGTAGATCATGTATTCTGAGAACAAGTCATCTTACTGAACTAAAACCATGCCAATGGTTGACTCTGTTGTAGCCAGATATAATAAAAAATCTTTATTGTTGTTAGGTGTTTGGAGTAGAGGGGCAGTTGTGAGGCCATGTTTTAATGCATCGAAAGAGCTTTGAGCAACATCATCCCAGTAAAAAGGAACGTCTTTCTTCAGTATGCGCATAAATCCCTTGGTGATTTCGGCATAGTTGGCGATGAAGCATCGTAAAAAGTTCGCCTTGCCTTGTAGACTATGAAATTGAAGGATTGTTCATGGGGGGGGCAACTGGATTATTGCCTCCACATTGAGAGGATCAACCATGATCCCTGTTATTGATACGATGAAACCTAACAATCGTCTTGACGTTATGCATAAGTTTCACTTGTTTGGATTCAAGTGAATCCGAAAGTAACGACAACATTTGAAGATAAGTCTAAGGTGTGTGGGATGATCCGTTCTCTTGCGAGATTGTGATGCTAAATCATCTAGATAGGCCTCAACTATATGTTTGAGATCATGAAAAGTAAAAGACATGGCCCGCTGGAAGGTGGCTCCATCATTTTTAAGGCCAAAAGGCATATTATGATATGAGAATGTACCCCAAGGACAAATGAATGTCATTTTGTGTTGGTCTTCGACTTTGATTATATCCTGAAAAATTGTCCATGAAAGAAAAGGCCTTGGAACCAGCACATTCATCAATGATTCAATCGATGAATGGTGTTGGAAAGTAATCTTTGGGACATGCCTTGTTCAAATCATGGAAGTAGATACATACACGAATCATGCCTTGTTTTTTATTGACTAGCACAGGATTTGACAACGATTCGGTCAAATGGATAAGATAGATAAAACCTGCCTTGAGCAATTTCTCAACCTCAATCTTGATGGCTGCTACTTTCTTAGGATTAACTGGACAAAGCTTCTATTGAACAGGTTTGACATCAGGATACATTGTGATCTCATGTTCAACTATTTTTGGATTGATACCTGGCCTTTCCTCATAAGACCAGGAAAACACGTCGCAAAATTCTTTGAAAAGATCTGTGTAGATTTGAATCTCTTCAGGGGAGCAATTCGCTTCGACGAAGACACTCTCCATGATGCTAGGGTTTTGAGGGATATTGATCAGTACAATTTCAATGATAGTTGCCATATTTCCCTCAGCATAATTTTTTTGTGTACCTAAGATTTTAATAGGGCACGACTGATCTCCCATCATGGTCATGGTGAATTCTCTTGCTTCGATTCGGCTTAACTTTTGGAGAAAATATAATCTGTGATGAAGATATTCCCAAGATTTATCCGGACTAGTCATTGCTTCGATTACTTCTTCATCAGAAGGAAAGAATGAGTCTAATGAATCGGTATTAGTGAGAGAACCCTGAGCCCAAATAGGCTCTAGAAATCGATCTAAATCTTGTGCAGGAGTCAGAACAGTTTTAGCGAAAGCGTGCTGGACTAAAGAGTATGCTAATTCTGTGATAGACAAGGGCATGGACATGTCTGGGTTCTCTATCTCATTCATTATGGCCGATGGGGAAGGAAGTATCCATGGATACTCGAAATAAGTCATGCAGAATGACGTAACATGAAAAATCTCAACCTTTTGGTGATTAGATATAAATTTAATATCGCCATGAGGAGGTGGGTAATCAAAGATACCCATCAAGGATGGGCACAAACCAACTCCTATGTTGATGACACCTGGTTGAGGATTATCAATCATCGGTACCATGGATGCCCCTAAAGCTGGGTCAGGTCTAAAGAAAGACAATTGATCGATAGTCACTACCCGACCCTCGTGTGGAAACAACAAAACCCAGAAAACTGTAGTAACCATAGCTTGCATAGCATAAGTCCAACTCTGTCCTAACAAGAGGTTATAGTCAAGAGGAGCATCGACTACCTCTACTTCGACACACACGGTATTCCTTCCAAACTGCACGGGGAAAGAGAGAACGATGCCATGTGGTCGGAACGAATAACCATCGAAAGCAGTGAGGAGAGTAGGCGATGGAGACAAAACGGGATGGCCAATGGCCTTTAAACATGCCAATGACATAATTCATGTCGAGGTGCCCTCATAAACCACCATGCAGAATATATTTCGAGTAAAATTTTTCGTGGGATAAGCCACTACTATATGAAATGCTACGTGATAAGGTAGGCGAGGTTTTAAGTCGGTTGTATCCAACATGATGGTACCTGGATTACAAGTCTCGGTATAGCCTAAAGTGGTTAACAAGGCTTTCCTCTGAGAAGGGAAGCTTTGGAGGACCTCCAAAGAAGACATCGTACAAGGGGTTTGTGATAAATCCTCCACCACAGAGTAGTTCTAGGTGGTCCTTGTGTTTGGGTTATGAGAAGCTTTTTTAAATGCACCTTTTGGAATGCGTGTCATTGTTTCTCCTAATGTCTTCTCAATTTGTAGAGGAAGAGATGGGAGGTTAGCTTCTTTACCCTTCTCAGAAGCACTTGGTTTACTATAGTCATGCACTCTAGTCGATATAAAATCATCACCCCTAGCCATTTATACGTTCACGTATGCAGGGTTGTTCAGAGGCGGACAGGGTTCTTGGCTGCCCCCTTTTGTGCTTGCAGAGGCTTGAGTTAGATTTTTCCCATGTTGAAATGGATTAGTCAACAACGCCTGTTGTTGCTGCGTGACAAATTTTTGGGCCTCTACAAGTCAAGGACATTGATGGGTCACGTGGTCTTCCACGCACAAGTTGCATGGATACCTCACCTTCCATTTTTCAGTGTTGTCCCTCCCAGAATTATTGATGGGTTTTTTATCCCCCTTACCCTTCTTTTGTTGTTTTTTCTTCCCTTCAGGTTGTTGGGTGGCCTTTGGGTTAGTCGACTACACTGTTTGTACCTCTAAAATTTTGTTAGGGGGAGAAGCCAAATAAGTAGTTTGGTTGGTTGTTGTGTGTTGTATAGATAACTACTGCAACTGCTTCATCAATTTCTCAGCGAGCTTTGTTTGTGCTGAACCAACAATACCATTGGCATGTGGTCCAACTCTCTGTCTATTTTTTTCTAGTATTGACCATGGCAGATCTGGCAAGATGTTGTATAATAAACCAGACTGAGAATAGGTGAGCCCAAACTGTTGAGCCCTCATGATGGTGTCTTCTTCAAAGAGAAATCCTGACCTCGCAATGTCTTTGGATAACTGCAGGACAAAAGACTTAAGGAACCACTCAAGCAGGAATGTTGGTGGGACTGGTACCTTGATTAAATTCTTCCAGCGTCTCCATTCTCATATGTGATTAGAGATATGGTCCATTGTTGTCTGTTCAAATATGGTGAGCAAATTTGTGCCAACGTCGTATCTCACATGTAACTGGAAATGGTTCAGGAAAGCCATTGCCAGTTTGCCAAAAGAATAGTATCTTGAGTGATTGAGCTCAATGTACCATTTCACGGCACTCCCAATGAGAGTACGTTGAAACAATTCCAACTGTACGGAGTCATCTTTCAATGAGTTAGATGAGCACCAAAGATGGAAGGTAGTCACATGATCTCCTGGATCTTCGTTAGGCTTGGCTTCAAACTTTAGAATGTTTGAAGGAAACTTCATCGGCATAAGAGGCCAATGTGGATTGTGACAAATAGGGTCATTCAACAACCTTGTCAAATATGGAAAGTGTAAAGTCACCATGAAGGGAAGTTTGGGTTTTTTCTGATAACCTGTGAAAAAGGGACCTGGAGTTTGACTGGCACTAGGTTGCCAGGAAAAGTTTAGGTGCTGGTCTAGATTCTGGTAGAAACCATGGCCCTGGCTAGTATATGGATTTTGCATATGTGGAGACATCATCGGTTGCTTTCCCAAATAGGACATAGACTGTTGGGCATGCATTATATTCAAAGGACTTTGGGAAGGATTACCCCATGCCAGTCCCATGGGGATAGGCATAGTAGTTTGGCGAGGGTTCCATTGATTGTGGAAAGAATTACCCTAGATCGGCATTTCGGGCGAGGGAACAGATCCCTGCCCTGAATTCCAAGGTCTTGCTAGGTTTTCCCACTATGCAGGAATAATACCTTGCATTGGGGTAGATTGTCCAAAAATGGGGTTGCCCAAAGTCGAGAAAGCAGTTGATGAGAAGGTGTTGTTACCAAACGTTCCGTTCAAAGAAAATGGTGTCAAACCTACCGGCATACTATGCGAAGGTGGTCCTTGAATGCCCGCTCCAAATAAACTATTGTGTGTAGGTTGCCCGACGGATTGCTTATGCGAGCCACCGAGTGAAGGGGATGAAGTAGGGATATGACCTCCTTTGTAAGGGAAAGTGTTAAAAGGAGTAGGACTAACCCCATGTGACCTTATATAGGAGCGCTAGAGCTCCTTGCCCCCAGACCTAAAGTCTGTAAAGTGGAGTAAGAAAGTACAAGACTTGTACCCCAACTAGGCATCTCGTATGAGAACGGAGGGCTCGTCCCACTTGGTGTGAAAGGGGTTGTGGCCGCCGTCAAATATGGGATCGGACCACTGTGTGAAGTAGTTGTAGTCGAGACCATGGTGGCTTAGACCGACGATGGTTGTTTAGGAGGTGAAATCTCTTCTGTGGTGAGAACCATAGTGGGAATTGAAGAATTCCCAAAAGGAGTAACAACATTTGTTTCCATTGTTGTGTGCAACACTGTTTGGCGCTCGTAAAATTGAATTGGTAGGATGAAAGGTGCCAAGAAATAAGTGGTTGGGGTCTCAACTGGGATAATATCGGTTGCCTCGAGGTCCAAAATAGTCGATTCCTCCTTGGGTTGGACGAGAAAAATGGCTTGTAACCCAGTCGCTTCAGAAGACCCTTGTTGGTCTAGATTTCACCTTAATGGTGGCGGGGGTGGCTCCAGTGTAACCAGCGGCAGGCCAAGAAGACTTTGTGACCAGTGAAGCTTGGGATCCTCTACTGTGTGAGAAGATCCAAGACACTCTAAGGTAGTCTAAATGTTTAAAAGTAGCACACACTAAAAAATTCCCTAGATGATAAGGCAAGAAAACCCTAAACTAATTAGGAGAACAATTACAACAACCAACACTAGAGCAACTTACCGGTGCAAGTGAAACTTGAACACGAAAGAACCCTCCAGGTATTCTCTGAAAAGCATGGCCTAATTTCTTTCCTAGGTACTGCAGTATACCCCCACAGTCACCTGTGTATTTCCCTAAAAAAGACTGGCAGCTAGATTGTCAGCGCGCGAACAGTCACCAGGCAAGTACAGTCGAAAGTTAGGTAGACCACAATGAGCAGGGTATCGAGCCCAAAACCTGTCAAGGGTATCAAGAGAAGATGTTCCAAAAGACAACTAAGGACCTCAAACAGATTTGATACCCATGAAGCCCCATGGAAAATGCAAACGACGGAATCCCAAGACAATCCCTCTATATGGGTTCTCCACTACGATTTGTCCATCTTTGGAGGGGCTATCTCCACTACCTTTCTGCACGCGAACTCATGTTTATCCCCTGTGTTAGAGGGGTTTCTTGGATAACTTTCACGACACTAGAATTAGACACTCCCTAACTCAGAATTCAATGTTTTATTTTAAATGGCCTTGAAGAGTTTCCTCTCCAACCTAATCTAAGGCCCTAATCCTGAACTAGTTGGTGAGCCCTACAAACATAAAAGTCTAGTATATTTCAAATTTAGTGTTAATTTTATGGCTTTATCTTACATCGATGGGTACGAAAGTGAAACTGATGATGTGTAAAAGACGAAAGCAAAAAATGAATAAAAAAGATGGAAACAAACTTTTACTTAATGCAAAATTTGAACAACTTTTCAAAATAAATATTTTTAATTTTCTAAGATTTTGGACAACAAACTCAAAATAAATTACACTTGACTACAAGCTACTTATGATCTAAGTAAAATGCAAAAAATTATGAAATAAATGACTTTTCCCTGTCTAATAATGCAGAAACACACTCTTCTACCAAATAAGAAAATGAAAAGAGATATTTTTTTTATTTTTATTTTTTTATTTTTTTATTTTTTTATTTAAAGGCTTGATAAAGCAGAAGGAAAAATACCAACAAGAAAAAAACAAGAAAAACAATTCTAGCCTAATCACAGATCACAAAGAACTAGATCAAAAATCACACACTGGAATTTTTTAAAGAAATGACTCTCGCACTTGTCTAAAAACCTTAAAAATTCTTTTACTTTTATGACCACTTTTTTCTTTATGAGAAAAAGCAAGATAAGGGTAAGATTAATCCTAAGCTACTGACTTCTCAGATAGAGATTCAAACACCTAATAGGAATAATTCTTATCAAGGGAAAGGATGACTACCTTACCCTCAACAAAAGGTATCATGTACAAGCACATGACTATTAATCTAACAACACATGTGAGAACACGCGTTGGATAGAGACAGAATGCATGTACACATGAGCTGACCTTCTACAGGCCATGTGTATATCTAAACTCTGAAAAAAAATGAAAATAGACAGACCAAACTAGGAAGAGACCACTGATATCGATAACCAGGATCCCTTGCAGGCTTGGACACTCTTTTTAATAGAAAAACAAATAATGTAAGGAAAAATGATAAAGAAAAAAATAATCTGAGATAGGACTGCAAACAACCAATATTTAGACAGAATTCTAGAAAACCCCCTAAGAATGTATGATTCTGACAGGGAAGAGGTTGACTGCCTCTGAAGTTATATGAATTCTACATGCTTCTGCTACTTCTTCAGCTAGCGTTCACACGCGGGCTATAAGAGAGTAGGGCATGGGTACATGCGTGTAGACCTTATGCAGGCCATGTGTACCTCTATGGGTCCTGACAAACATAGTCAAGAAAATCAAAGAAAGATGGTATGGAAAACCAGACTCTCCGCTAGCTCAAACCTTACAAAAACTAAAAGAAAACACAGACAAGAAAAACTAGTCTTTAAAACTACCCAAAAACTAAATAAAATTCCAGGAACCCTAGAGAGTCTCCCCAGTACAATCACCAATTCTATTGTGAGGGAAATCTCCCTACGGAATAGCAAATAGAGTTCAGACTTTGCATGCAGATATGATCGAAGAAAAAATACTTTCTACATTCATCCCTAGATTTAAATCCCCTTTCCTTAGTAAATGCATGGAAAGATCAACCTACCTCATTTTCGACGTTTGATGTCGATCATCCATTGTACTTGATTACTTGTTCGCAATACTCCTTCCAAAGCCAACCTACATATAAGACAAGCAACAACTATGCATGCATCCTAATTATATACTAACGGGTTAGAAATCAAAACATATACTAATCAAACTATAAAAAGTTCATGAATTGGGATGGGAAAATCATTTTCTTTATTACTTTGAATGAGTTAACTTACAAAATTTGAGACTGGCCACTGCTCGGTGAACCTAATTCTGGGATCCTCTTCTACTGTCCTCCAACTACTTTTCGATGTATCTCCTTTGGCATCAGGAAAGGCTAAAGGGTTGGGACAATGGGAATATGCAAATGGGCAGATTTTCTTTGCTATATTTTGTCCTGCTTGTTGGCAGCCAATCCGCATTTTTCCACTATTTTATAAGCTGCCTACACCAATGTTTTGCAAACATCAATTTTTCGTTGCAATAACCAAATAAATGACACTTTTATTTTTCCGCGACTTTTGGACATTTACCTTCGTTTTGTTTTCACGACTTTAAGCGTGAAAATTTAGTCTTTCGCAGTCGCATTGAAATCATTATTTGAACTGCCATGATCCTTATTGTCAATATGCCTATTGCGCTTACATTTCACTTATCATTATGTAGCTGGGAGAACTTTCGAACTATACTCATTGAACATTCTTGTATTGATTGTGTGACTTGGTTTCATTGATTTTGTAATGCATTGGCATTTGGATTTGCATTTTATTTGACCTACTTGACCATTGGTTTCATGAAAATACATAGGGGTTATGATTAAATTCTTCATATATATCTTTTAATATAATGCCTATGTTCGTGTTTTCATAACTATTGGTTAAACTATTTCTATGAGCTGATACATTGGCGCATGGTTAAATATTTGGTATTGGTTTCAAATTGAATGTTGATGGTTTAAAACTATGGCACGACGTTGATTGCGCGCGTTGGTTTATACACTTACCATTGGATTCATTGGTCGGCCAAGTGACGTGACTGTTGAACTATGCTATAATGGGTAGAATAGCTATAACCCGATGTTTGTACTTTGGCAATTAATATTTTGCATGGGAGAGATAAACTCCACCACCTTCGCACGATGGCATTTATGCCTATCCCTTATCCTCGTTTACCTCTATTAGCTCGGATAACCCTTCGTGGATTTTGCTCCTGTGTGTGCTATGATCCAAACCCTGGACTTATCGTGTGCTCGGCTCCATGGCACAAGTCGTGCGAATTGAGCCAAACGGAAACCAAGCCTTGTTGTTATTTGACAATGCCCCGAAAGATCTGAAGAATAACGGATGGCTCACCTTTGTACAATGATTTGAGGGTTTTAATCTAGTTGTGGCACAACAGTTCGCCCTGACATTTGATGGTTGTAGAGCCAAGGTCGGTGACATCCAGTTGGAAATCAATGAGGAGTTTATTAGTTCTACTACAGGGTTACCATCCTCAGGACAACGTTGGTTCAAATATTCTAAGGTCGAAGAGGTGCCATGGCCACTACTGTTCCTCTCGCGCAAAGTCACTTCTTGTGATAGAGGTATGCCCATCTATGCACTTAAACCTCGATGGCATGATATTTTTATGGTGGTCAAACAATTCATGACCTGTGAAGGTCGATATGGACCCATTTTTCTCTACCACCTGCGTTTGTTAATGAATTTTATGGGATACTCGTTGAATATGCCCTTTTACTTTCAACGCAGCCTATATAAAATGTCGAAAAGGTTTAAAAGGGAGAAGGCCGACAATAGCCTGTTCTACCATGGACTTATTAAACTTATCATTGTTCATTACTAAAGTCTACATGGTGATAGTTGGAGAGCTTTCATTGCTCGAAATGGTTTTGATGACACCAACACTATCCAGGTTGACAAGCCTGTGGTGAATGAAACCAAGGTCCGTCCACCCGTACCCTTTCATATCCTATTTCCCTCTCCTAAGCTTTCGGTCGACCCTGCTATTGACTTACCAGACATTGGAATTGAGAAGGTCGAGGCTATAAATAGACCTATGAGCAAAAAGGCTAAGGCAAACCCTACTGCTAATGCCAAGGGTAAAAAGAATGCTCGGCTTATTTCGAGAATGGCTAGGAACAAACCTAGACCCTCTACCGAGTCAAAGCCTATAATCCTTAGTGAGGATTCAGACTCTGACGTAGAACGTTTCTTAGCCAGTGAATACCCTTACTCATAGGGTTTATGCCCCGAACCACCTTATGATTTCGTGACAAATCTTCCCCCTGTCTAAGGAATGATCCCAGTTACCTAGGGATTAAATTTCCTAACAAAACCCTCAGCAATATGTCCAAACCCTCACTTGCGAAACCCGGACAGTCGTCCTATGACCAATGTGATTTGTGGTTGGAACAATACTACATCGATGTTCCCCTACTCCAATCAAAAATTCAATCTCTGGAAAGTCGAGTTGCAGTGTTGACCAGCCAAAGAGAACAACTCCTAGCAATCGATAAGAAGCAGAAGACAACTAGCTCCATTGTTTTCAAGAATGTTGAATCGGCCACAACCGTTATCAACTCCAAATTGTCGTGATCAAGCCATCTGCTCGCCATACAGGTATGGATTTTGATATCATTTTAGTTTTATGAATGACCATGATTAATATAGTTATTGGAATTTGGTCTTCGAATAGCTTTGTTTATATTTTGAAATGGCTCTGTCATAATGTGTTCATTCTGTATATTTTTCTCTTTGCTAAAAATAAAGGGAATTTCATTTTAGATACATGAGTTGATCATTCCCAGTTTAACCGTTGATAGATTTTTTGGATTTGAATGGTCTTCGTTTGGATTTGATTTGTTCATTTGTCTGATTGATTTAACGAAACTGATGGTTTGGTTTCAATTGAATTCGTTTTGTATCTACTCCGAACAGGAAGTTTTTCATGCTCAATTTAGAATACAATCATGTTTGGATTTGATTTCGTTATGGTTCATATGTTGTGATTGGAAAATGATTTCAATGATTTTGGTTGTTACGATCTTGTAATATGTTGTGTCATTTAATCTTCTAAGAACAGGAATACAACTCTGTTCAGTTTCAATTTGGAAAGAACTACTCTGTTTCGTATGAAAACAATGCTCTCATTTAAGCCTGTGGAATGATTTTGATTCCTAATAACTTTGTTAAAACCTTAACTGTTCGATTTGCTCTTATTCTGATTCGATTATCCCATATCTTGAGTTGGCAAGATTGTTTTATGAGTTGGATTCAGATTATAATTGCTGCTCTGTTTGATTTTAAATTTGCAAAACGAATTGGTCGACCTAGGTTATCTCTATCAAAATTGGTTATAATTCATTTGAATGGAACGATTTTGATCAGAGACAATTGATCTTGTTTGCTCAATTTGTAATAACAAATGATCAGATTCTGTTACCAATTAATTGATCCTGTTATGATTTCATTTGAATTGATTTTTGGGCCATCTTGAGTCGATCCACTCGTGGCATGAATCGTTTGTTATGTCGATACAGTTATAACGATTTGAAAATGATCTTGTTGGATTCGATCATATCTCATGTTGATAAGGCAGCATAACAATTGTCTATGATTTGTTTTGATTATATCAATTTCAAATTCATATCAAACGATTTCACAACTGTTAATTATGATTATGTTCGTTCGATTTTGTGGTAACAAAAGAAACATAGTACGCGTATCTTAATGATCATTTGATTGATCTTGATCATGTTTGATCTCGAAAGGCATAACAGTTTCAACTTCAATGATTCGTTTTCAAATAGTTATTGGATGTTAATTGAATTTAATTCTTTAAAAGATTTTCAATCGATTTTAATGTTGATTCTATGTCTTATTTAGACCAGCTACAGAATCGCCAGATTCTGTAGCTAGTCTATAGAATTAGATTTTTATTATTTTATTAATAAAGGATCCTTCTAACTTGTCCATTTTTTACCCTTTTCAGGTAAATTCGAATTGCATGGGATATGTTGGACAGGTTAGGGGAATATTGGTGTATTTTAGTTTTATTTTAGGTTCCTAGTTTAGTTAAACTGGGGATATCTGCCCAGATTTATGTAAACAGTTTTGATAACTTTCACAGGGAGGTTTTACCCTGTGGAAAAACCTATAAATACTTATTATTTTTTGTAATAAGGATCATCCTCACTTCTGGGAGAACCAGGCTATGGATTCCTAATACAAACTGACACAAAAGTTGATGTTCTTCTATAGCTTTCGCTTTCATAATATCAATTTTTTGTTTCAAATTTATGCATGTCATTAGAAATTGATTATAGACTACTTTTGCTATCATAGTATTTTGTAGAATGATGTGATTTAATTAATATGATCCATGTCTGATTTCTTTCAAGATTTAAAAACACAACAATTACTTTATTCAGTTAATGGATGACAGATTTCTCTTCTTCATCAACTGAATTATTTTGTATAAGTCTTTGCATACGGGTTTATCTAACTGTGGAGATTTATAAATTATATGATTGTTCTCATTTTTATGTCTTGTTTGTCCTATAATCACACTTGAAGAGCACTGCAACTATCATTCACGAGAATCTCCTGGATAATTCGGTGCGGGTTTCCTCCCTTCGATCAACTAAAATAATCATCATACATAGGGCAAATCTGGAGCATTTCTCCAGGTCAGTTTGTAATTTATTTTCATTAATTTGTTAGTATACTATTAGTCTTTTAGTTAGATATATTTGTAGTTTAGATTAGTGATTTAGTTTAGTTAGTTTTCTATTTTATTTATGTTCATAAAATTTTAAAATCAACAAAAATATCTTTTTCTGTCTTAGGGAAGAATTTAAATGAATTTTTCAGGTTCTATTTAAATCTGTAAATTGTAGATATTGTACATTTTGTGAATAAGTTATATTTCAGTTAGTAGTTAGATAGTTAATTAGTTAGAGTTAGTATAATCGTAGTTAGTAGATTGTATATATAGAATAATTAGTTTTAGTTTAGTTTGTTTAATAATTAGTTTTAGTTTAGTTTGTTTAATAGTTAGTTTTAGTTAGACTAGTTTATTAGTTTGTTTTATCTATTTTTAGTTAGATTAGTTTTCTTTTTTCGTTTTCTTAGGACCTTAGATCGGATAACGGAGCCGCTAAACCCATCGGGGTGGTTCATCCCAAACGACTTGGGTTATTAGATAACCCCGGACTGGTTCCACTCTTCTAGTTGACGGACGGTCGATCAAAAACCATCAAAAAATGGCGCTAGAAAGAGGGCCTGAACTTAATTAATGGCACGAGGCAGTCGCAAGACTCCTCCATCCCCTAATCGATCACCTATAGTAACTAGAAGCCATTCAAATGATAATATTCCCCTTCGAACAACAACTACTTCAACCGATGATCCACAGATCACAGTTGAGCCAACAACCCCTAATCCTACAGGTGGTGACATACAAGAGATTGTCCGTCAATATATTATAAAAACACATAGTGCCTTAGCCCAATTGAGGCAACCAAACCATCTGTGGGGTCAAACTTTGGACTTCTCTGACTTCAGAGAACAATTAGGTGATACTAACCTCACTGCGAATCCTTCAGATCCAATCTTAAATCCTGCTGCAGGAGGATCTGGGATACCTCCTTCTCCACCTCCATCATCTCCTTCCTCTTCTGGAGGAGATTCCTCTGATGAAGGCAATTCCCCTTCTCAGCCTTCCACACCCACTACCCCAATGGAAAATCAGAACAACCCTGCTAGACCATGGCTTGATCAAGATGTCGTAGTTGTACCTGGAGCTCAGCACCCTTTACCTAAGCACCCAAAGAAATGGATTCCCAAGTTTGACCCCGACTCAAAACAGATTGTTGAAGATCACATTAAAAAATGTATGTTAGCCATAAGACTTTACAATGTCAAACATGAAGACGTTGTCTATAGGTTGTTCCCTTATACTTTCGAGAGTAATGCATCAACATGGTACTTTTCCCAACAACCCCATACCATCGTGTCTTGGGAAAAGTTTGAGTCGTGCTTTTTGGAAATGTTCGGAGACAGTAAGCCTCCAGAAATCCTAGTCATGGATCTTTCTAGCTTAAGAATGAACCCAAAAGAATAATTTAAAGACTTTAATCAAAGATTCTTAACACTTTAAAATCGAATCCCTGTGGATTCCATGCCTGCTGAGAGTCTTATAATAGCATACTACACTAAAGCTTTGCATCAAAGAATAACTATTTGGGTTAAATGATCTAAGAAATCCACATTGTTAGAGGCCTTCGAGGAGGCCAGCCGGATTGAAAAACACATACTTAGTCTTAAAGACTCTACTAGCAACGAAACTGAGACTAGTTCTTCTTCCAAAAAGAAGATCAAGATCCTTCCCAGACCTACTCAAAATAAAACACAACCTGAAAACCCTGATTTAGAAAACTTAACTAAAGTTGCTCAAAAAATTTCAAATCAAGTTATAGACTTAAAAAGCTCGATCGAAGAAGATTCCTCAAGTAAAGGGCCCTATAAACCTCCTTTCCGGAAGCCTTTTCCTACTAACCGACCTAATCCAACCACCGAAGGCCTAAATCTAGAAAGCCTGCAATGTTCCCTTCAAACAATCCTAGAAGCCCAAGATAACTTGATGCCCCCTAAGATCCCTCGGGAGGTAGTTGAACAAGAAACAGTTCAAGAAGAAGAGTCTTCTCCAAACATTTTTGGACACTTCTCGAATAGCATCTTTCAAACTAACTTCAAGATAGTTCATCCTTATAATACCAGGAGTAAGACAACAAACAAACCTTCTACCGAAAACACTACAACTTCGCCTTCAAAGCAATCTAAATCAGCTGAGACTAAATAGAGTAATGTGAACCCCAACTTAGATTATGATGTAGTTGAAGATCTTAAAAAGTTAAGGGATAACATTTCTATTTATGAGTTATTGAAGTTTCCATTTCTGCTTCAAAAAATGTTGCAAAATATTTCAGAGAATGACAGAAATGGTAATTCTAATGGTAACAAGGTTGTGTAGAACAAAGCCCCTAGAAGACTTCCACTAAAAATAATCTTGATCCTCAAGATAAAGGAAGCCTTCATGTAAGTAATGTAAATAATGTAAACAATGTAGATAAAGTAGACTTAGAAACTGTGAGTAAAAAGCCACAAGCTACTACTCCTAGTACTCGCAAAAATGTACCTCCATTCCTATTAAATTTCGAGATCTTTAATAGAAACATGCACAATTGTATGGTAGACTCAGGGGAGTTATCCAATGTGATGCCTTGGTCTGTTTTCCAGAAGATTAACGCTGAAGTTGAACCCTCGACTTTAAAAATCATACAACTTGATCGGACAAATGTCAAATTTATAGGCGAACTAAAGAATGTGCTTATTAGATTATCGTCTAACCCCAAGGTTCATCAAGCTATTGATATAATTTTTGTGGATATTCCATAAGTGTATGGTCTGTTTTTAAGCAGGGACTGGTCGAAACAACTGCATGGTTACTTCGTGACAGATTGGTCTCATCTATGGCTTCTAGAAAATGGGAAGCCTAATAAAATCAAAGTAAATCGCGAGCGCTACCTTAAGTTCACAATCATAGATTTGAACGATCCCAATGAACCGTATGCACCTTCTACTGATTCACCTGAAGTACAAGGGATGGACACCTTCTTCGGCAATTTCATGGTCGAGGCTTCACCTATCACCAATCCAGAACAACAGTCCGAGATTGTAGCATATATGCAACCAACACCTTCCACGCAACGATCCTATGTACTCGAAGAAAATCAAATTTGGTCTCTGTATTTTGACGGGTCAAATTCCAAAGAAGGATTCGGAGCAGGATGTGTCATTATCGATCTGGCAGGTAACAAAACATTGATAGCATGTAGGTTGGAATTTGAATGTACTAACAATACTGCAGAATATGAGGCTTTACTGCAAGGTCTCAGAAAAGATTTGGATATGAACATTCAAAATTTAATCGTCTTTGACGACTCTGAAATAGTGGTTAGATAGGTGAGAGATTCTATCCACTGTTCATCCCTGCATCTCAAAAGCTACCAGTCTGAGGTATGGAACTTAATGAATAAATTTTCTGCTTTCAATATAAATTCCATTCCTAGGATGAATAACTTTGAAGTAGATCTATTAGCTAATGTAGCTTCTAAACTTCTTCCTGCAGAAGGCTTGTCCCCAGATGCGTTTTCCGTTGAGTTGTTTTTTCGACCATCCTTTCCCGATAACATCACAAACTGGAGAGTATTTGATGACGATCAACAGATTATTAACTTTCTGCACATGGAAGAAACCTTTCAAGGCGCGGTGATAGACGAACACACGCACGACGACAATTTGCGTGATTTCACGGTAATACTAGATCCAAGAACCCCTGAATATTCATCGGATATGGTAAACTCGATCCCTAAATCTGTAATTAGATTAGAGAAGTTTTACGATTTCCAAGATAAATTTAAAAAGATGGTCAATTGTAAAACCAATAGTTCCTCGTTATCTTATGAAAAAGTAAACTTAGGAACTAATGAAAATCCTGAGTGCATTAATCTAGGGTTGGGATGTTCTCAACAAGAAAAATATGCATTCATTAAATTGTTCAAAGAATTTAAAGATGTCTTTTCATGGACGTATGATGACCTCAAAACTTTCGACCCTAACATCATACATCATGTCATCCCTATGAAGCCTCAAACCTTACCCTTTCAACAAAAACTGAGGAAGATGCACCCCAAACTCAAACCGACCATTAAAAAAGAATTGAATAAGCTCCTAAATGCTAAGATAATTTTTCCTGTTAGGCACACTCAATGGGTTTCCAACCTTGTCCTAGTCCGGAAGAAAAATGGGGAAATCTGACTCTGCGTCGATTTCTGAAACCTTAATAGAGCATCTGATAAAGACAACTATCCTGTCCCGCCCATGGAACAGATCCTTCAACAGGTATCTAGTTCTGAGAGGCTATCCTTACTGGATGGTTTCTCTAGATACAACCAAGTCCTGATGTCTCCACCAGACCAACTAAAAACTACCTTCCGTACACCGTGGGGCACTTATTCTTATCGCAAAATGCCTTTTGGATTGATTAATGCTGGTGCCACCTTTCAGAGAGCAATGGATATTGATTTTCGAGGCTTAATCAATTAGTCTGTCGTAGTTTACTTAGATGATGTGACTGTATTTTATAAAAACAAAAACGATCATCTAGCTCACTTACGAGCCGTCCTACTACGATGTCGTAAATACGGCATCTCCTTGAATCCCAAAAAATCCATCTTTGCAGTAGAACAGGGTAAACTCTTAGGATTCATTGTGTCTAGTGAAGGGA